>JADNYJ010000883.1:0-10507 GCA_015501075.1 Gymnopilus junonius | reverse complement strand
TGCAGACGAAGAAGAGTACTCTCCAGGCTCTTCCCACTCCGTATCTCCTACTGTCCTTGAGGCTCCGAGAAGCATGGCTGGCTCAAAGCGTGTGTCTTTGTCCAACACGTCGCCTCATTCCAAACAGATGCCTTCGCAAGCACCACCCCTATTCGCATTACCCATGTATGGCAATGAGCTCGGCAGGTTACCGATATATGGCCAGTTTAGTTTCTCAGAGCCCTATGTACCGCAAATGCCTGCCCAACAGCCTACCACCTTTGATCCGACGCTCATCTCTAACCTAACCTCAGGTCCAGCGGGTTTGCCGCCGAGTATGGATGGATACGCTTTTGGTAATATGTTCAATGCCGGACAAGCAGTTGATAACTCGCTCAGTCAAGCTCAATACGATTCCCTGGTGACAGGCGACTCTGACTCTGACTTTGCGTCTTTCCTTTCTGGTGCAACCTTCAATGGAGCCAGTGGCAATGGGTGGTCGGCATTTGGCAGTGTGCCTGCCATGGACAATGATACTATGACTATGTGGTCGACGGCTCCGACGAACCTTGAGTGAGCTTATCTCATTTGTGAACACCTCTTCTTACTGGTCACTTACATTTATTTTTCTTTCACAGGTTGGACGATTGGAACCTTTATATTTCGAGCGTTGAGCAGATGACTCAAGCAAATCAAGGCCAAGCACCAATTCAGTAGAATTCAATACCCGATTTGGCATTTTCTCTTACCGTTTTCTCAAAAGTGCTTTCGTCTGTATCGTAGTCATAAACACTAATGATTTCGTGTAAATTATTGACAGGAGATGGAGAGAGGTCACTACATCGTATTTAGCATGGATCAACAAATTTACTGTCTTATTTCAATCAATCATGGTCATTTTTATGTCTCACTTCATATTGTTGTGTTCTCTGAATTCAAAACGGTGTCTGTCGCGTTATTTACATGTGCAAAGCTTTGCAGTAGGTGCGTAAAATTCTAACTCCAGGAGAAGAATCTCATTCAAAGAATCTCTATTCATTGTGCCAGTGTTGATCTCTCAGACTCTGCAAGGGTCCTTCCCCTCACCAGCACACCAGATACTGAATGTTAAAGGGCAAAGACATTAATTGGATCCGCCTGCCATCCTAACATCGCATGAATCTCGTATATCCATAACCGCCTCGAGCATTTGATGGGCGTATTTTTAACATCTTGACGCGCTATCAACTACATAGTTGTTCAAACGTTCAGTTCCTGCGCTGCCAAAGGATATAAATAAAAAGAAAGAACTCTCAGTGGCGTAGGCCTGGCATGTTTATGTAGCAATCTACCAGTCATTGCATCACCATGATGGGCAGAGTGCCACATGCCAGTTGGCATCTTCCACTGAACCGACGGATTGTGCGGCCGCGACAGCGTGCCTTCGGCTGACAAAACGGTTGTGTAGACACCATCTAGCCACGCAGATTGCACACACTATTTCGTTGCTTTTACACTTTAAAATTTTGAGTAAGCGAATTGCGAGCAAAGTCATGTCAGTCGGTGTTGATGTCCTTTCAAATCCAGCATAATGCGCCACATTAATTTAAACGAGTTCTATTTTTAGCAATCTAGTCTGGGCAAGCCTTTATCAAACGCCCCCTAACGTCCTGCGGCTGAATTGGTAGAGCTACTTTCCTTTCGATGTCGCAAAGATTATTTTATTGGTACTTAGAGATAAATTCCCAGCTCTTCTTCGGTATCTACCGTCCAATGTACATCTCGGAAGCACAAGTGCAAAGCTACTCTGGTTCCGGTGTTCTTTCTTATTTTGTCCTTTATAGGTAATACGTACACGGTCTGAGCTTGTGATTCTTTTGAATGCAACTTTGAACTCCAGAATTCAAATGTTAGTGTGGCACTGACCGCAGCGATAGGAAGATGATAGGTTTCTATTTCGTTAGCCGGGATGTCCGAAAGCCAATGAGGAAAAATGTCCATATTTGGCTTCCTATGCTCTTGTGCGTGGATTTCTCATGGATGATGAATCTGAACAAATCCAGTTAGTCATCTACGTATGTGCCCCTATGTCGGTGCGAAAATTCCCATATGCCAGTCCGTGAAGGCGTAGGAGGAAGTCAAGAGTAATCCGAATACATAGCTACCTAATTTACATCGCGAGACCGCGCGTTATTTAAATCATTTCTCCCGTTTCCTACTCCTTCCGTCGGCTTTTGATCGTCAAGCTCTCAAGCTCAAGCTTCTTCGACCGTCAGAACCCAAGCGTCGCCGATCCGTTCATTATTTTCGTTCAACCCACCCTGTACGACCAGTTTACCATCGTCCGTTATATCAGAAGCGAACCATCCTCTCGGCTGCGGAAGTTCGCTACCTACTTTCAAAGTCGCCTTCTCCCATGTCCAATTTCCTTCCGCAGTCCGCTTGAGACCCCAGACATCAGAAAGGAATCTACCAGCTCCATCATGACCCAATTCCTTGGGTGCGGGGTCCCGCTCGCCGCCGTACATAACCGCGACTAGTCCAGAGCCTTCTTCTTGGTGTTGGGGTTGGGTACACCTAGGAGGGCGTGGACGGATCGTGCGGAGGGCGTTTCTCCTGTGGGAGTGACAGACTCCCATTTGTTCTGTGCGATGTCGTAGATGTCAAGTGGGCCAGCAAGCTCGTATCCTGCGAATCCACCGAAGCGGATGAGAGAGCCGGAGGACCCGATGGAGGGGATTGAAGCCAGGACGGTCCCTCCTCTGCCTGGCTCTGGAGCGTCAGTGAGAGCGCGCCAGGTTAAAGTAGTAAGATCCAGTGCGTGCAGCGTGGAGAGGCGCCCTGTGGGAGGGCAGCCTGCGTGGAGATAAAGGGTGTTCTGTTTTCGAGTGGTGTGAACTATGTAAATAATATAATATACAAAAACTTCGTAAACCCTCACCGGCGCAACGCCAGTCAGAACATGATAGCTCCTCTCCTCAGGTTTATCGCCTTTAGTGGCGAATTTCTCCCACTTACCGCTTTCCTTTTTTCCCAAGTCAAACTTCCAGAGTTCACCGCTAAGCGGTTTCATGTCCTTCCCGCCTCTTCCTCCCCAGAGGTAGAGCGCGTTGCCTACTTTCGCTAAGGCCGAGCCCACACGAGGAGCGGGTGCTTCTGCTACATTTCCAGAGGAAGTAGAAGGGAATTGGATGGAACTGTGCTGGCCGGAAGATAAGTCGAGTACGTGCAAGTCTGCGTCGAGGGGGATGCGTGGTTTAAGCTCTCCACCAAAAACATAGGCTTTCCCAGCGTGGGCAACAAGAGCGTGCGAGGATCGTGTGAGTGCTTGGGCTGCGGTCGGCGCCAAGCTGAGAGGTACCCAGGATGCTATGAGAGACATTGTAGCTGTTGTAAGTTTGCTGTGGGGGGTAGCTTGGTGGTAGCCTGCAAGAGTCTAGAGGAAGAGAGTGACCCAGATGCCTATCTTTTTGTTATCACTGTGTGAAATGGGGTGATGCCCAGCGTTTTCCAAGTGAATGAATAGGGTGATTGAATGAACCTTGCTATGTTGACTGAACTCTGACTGATACGGTCCTCCATGGGCCCAGGCGAAAGAAATTATCTTATCGCTGCTGATAAGATCCACGCGCGGCCCGACCTGTGTACTTAGAATTATGTCAGCTAGACCAGATTCGTTTTTGAAATCCACTTCACTTCCTCACCGACTCTTTACAATGACACGCGTTACGAATTTTGGAAGAAAAAGGACCTACGTGGACGCAGGATTTGCTAATGAAGAGGAAGCTAAGACAGCAGAACAACCTCAGGCTTCCACATCGGCAGCCAACGCCGCGGAAGGGGTTGCAAATGACGATGCTCCAGCAGCTCCAGCAAAAAAGAAGAGAAAACGCACACCCAAGTCGAAGAGGGACGGATACGCAGCACAGAAAGCTGCAGAGGCCGCCAAGCTCAACGGTGATTCTGGTGAAGCGACAGGGACGTCAACATCAGCCAATGCAGACTCTTCCTCTAGGACGCCAAAGCCTCTCACCAAGAACGCGAAGAAGAAATTGAAAAGTGCGCCTACTCCCAAGATATGTCATTTATTGCCCGCTGACTGAATCTTTAGTCGAAGCATCAAAAGAAGCCCGGCGCTTGAAACGAATCCAACAAAAGAATGCAGATACTACCTGCTTCATATGTCGAGAAAAAGGTCACGCAGCCAGAGACTGCCCCACAGCCAAAAACACTGCAGAAGGCGAAAAGTCTGCTAAAGTAGTCGGCATCTGCTATAGGTACTTGTTCCTCTCTTTCTATCCTTCAACCCGTATACCGACTGACGCGTCTAAACTTTCAAGGTGCGGATCAACGAAACACAGTCTGTCAAAATGCAGGAAACCTGCCAACCCAGAAGATCCTTACCCATATGCCTCGTGTTTCGTTTGTAACGGCAAAGGCCATCTAGCTTCTGCTTGCCCGGAGAACAAAGCAAAGGGAATATACCCGAATGGAGGAAGCTGTAAAATGTGTGGATCAACGGCACATTTAGCCAAAGATTGCGACGTCCGCAAGCAAGGTATACTTTCCTCTTTCTTCTCGTTTTCTTTCCCGCAGAGCTGATTCACGTTTGTCTAGTAACCACCGACCCCACAACTGTCTTTGGTACCGGAAAAGAAGCGGGAGCAGACGAAGACGACTTCCATTCGTTCAAGCGGAGAACGACAGAAATCGACCGTGACGAGAAAAAAGAGACGAAGTTGAAGGAAATGCTAGATGTCAAGACGGGCAAACATTCTGGTGTCGTTAAGGCTTTCGGAAACGCTCCAGCGCCTCCGAAGAAGGTGGTGGTTTTCAAATAATAAATTCACATGTAATTTTTATCGTTCTTTTCTTTTCTTCTTGTCCATGAGTACACATAACTTATTCTCCCCGTGCCTGTTTGTGGCGTCTGAATACTGAATTGAAGAAGCCAGATTTGAACCCTTTAAAGCCACAACCTGAAGATGTTTAAGGCATTTATATTTCGATCCTAGAAAACTACTGCCGTCCAGCTCATTGATACCAACGTCAAAAACTCTTGTATTGCAGTTCAACTCCTATCCCTCGTGTACGCTGCAAGTCATCTCGAATCTGAACGAGCTATTACAATGCGGATAATAAGCAAGCTGTGAAACACTACCTGTACCCTATTGAACGTCGATCATCGACCCTGCGCAAAGCCCTCCGGAGAGCAGGCCTCTGTGCATAGAAGCGCATTGTAGAACTGCATACAATGAGTTCGTTATACGTCTCTCTTCATGAACAGGGATTAAGATAAACTTACCCCTGGTGTTTCACCTGACAGTTGGGCGCCAGTGCAAGGGAATGTGCCCGCAGGGGCACTTCCTGCAGAGCAACTGCGTATGCCACTGCAGCACGTTCCTGGGTTCGTTACAAATCATTCTTGCTGAAGACCCGAACATCGTGGTCCGAGGCCTGACTCTGGCACGAGGATGGCGGCGCCACTGAATTTGGCGGCCAGAACGAAGAGAGGGAGGAGAGAGATGATCTGCATGAGCTTTGCTGTTACTAGTAGTATGTTGCGAATGATGAGTCCTGCGTGGTGAGCAACTGAAGGGATGTTGGAGAAACCACAGCTCCTTTTATACAATTTTTGGTTGAGGACACAACGCACCCTTTCCAAGTGGGGGGTGAATTTGAATATCTATTTTAAATTCCCAGATGGGATACATTTAGCATCCACGATATTTCTAGATCTGGACAGTGGAATCCGAGATCAAAATAGACAATGACAATTCGTCCACTAACCGGTGGTGTTCTCGAGGGGCTGTAGCTGAAGCTGATCAAAGGTCTAGCCTTGAACAATGCAGTCGAAAGAATGTTCCTCCGTATTACAATTACTCGAAACGATCAGACAGTACGGGAGTCTGGGTTCAATTTTCGGATGATAAAGGAATGTTAGGAAGGTGTTGCGATTCTTCGATACACCGGGGCTATCCATTTCAACCAGAAGCTTTTCTCTTTAAATGTGTATCCGTTGGAGAGCCTGAGGATCACGAGTGCCTGAAGTTGAAGTATAATAGAAAACAAGAAAAGACATTATGTGTAGCGGAAGATGATGGAGAGCGCGGTCTTTTTTTCCTCGCCTCTTGCACTGAAGTTCCGGGATACAGTTGGAACTTGGAGCTGGGCGTTCCAAAACTGACTATTTGTGGCAGAAATACTAGAGATTCCAGAAATCCATTGGTACACTGTTTGCTATGAGTTTATCATACACAGAAAGTACTCAGAACGTGGAAAAACTCGCCTCGAATTGCAATTGCAAGACGCGTCACGCGTTTAATGAGCGCGTGTCTTACGTAATACACGCACGGACGAGACCGATCAGTGACGTCCACTCTGATCACATTGCTATTCGTCCAATCCGACCCTGCTCACTTGTGTTTGTCGACTCTGCTTTCTCTGCACAAAGTCTGCAGCGCATGGCGCTCAATCCTAAGATCATCTATGGTACAGCCTGGTAAGCCATTTCGTTCAAGCACGCTCTGTGGAAACTGAATGCTTCCGGTTGCCTCTTGAATTGTCTAGGAAGAAGGATAGAACGGCCGGGCTCGTGGTGAAGGCCATTCTGAGCGGATTTCGGGCAATTGACACAGGTAAGCAGACTCCCATCCTGCATCGAAAGTCACGAGGTCGTCATTAATATCAATCATTGAATTAAGCTTGCCAGCCGAAGCATTACCAGTAAGCCCTTCTCGCCTATTTCATTAAGTGACCTCGGATGTGGACCGATAGTTTTCTGCAGCGAGGATCTCGTTGGAGAAGCGCTTGTCCAGCTTGAGAAAGAGCACAACATAAAACGAGAGGATTTGTTCCTCCAAACCAAGTAAAGTCGCTTAGAAACCTTTGTCCAATCTCAAACCTCATATCCGCATGGAAAAATCATAGGTATACCCCTATTGCCGGGCATGACCTGAGCAAGCCCGTCCCATACGACCCCTCCGAGCCGATCTCATCTCAGATCCTCACCTCTTTCCGGAAATCCCTCTCCAACTTGCAGACGACCTACCTTGACAGCTATCTCCTCCACTCCCCGCTACCAACAATCGAACAAACTCTCGAAGCATGGCATGCGATGATGCAATTGCAGGACGAGGGTCAGGTGCGCCTGATTGGCGTTAGCAACACTTATGATGTCCGGGTCCTCGCGGCTCTCGGAAAAGCAAGGAAGGTCCAGGTGGTCCAGAACAGATGGTATGAGGGCAATGGCTGGGATCAAAAAGTCTTCAACTATTGCAAGGAGGCCGAGATTATGTATCAGTGCGTTGGCATTTGATAATCTTTCTGTTCGGTGGACGAAGACACTGATAAGCTGTTTTTAATTGCAGATCGTTTTGGACACTCTCTGGATCACCATCCCTCCTCGTCCATCCAGCCTTGGTCCAGATTGGCAAATTTTCCAAAATGTCAGTTGCTCAAGCAGTATTTAAGTTGGCGCAGATAGAGGGCGTCGTCCCGTTATCTGGCACCACCAACGAGGTGCACATGCGAGAAGATGTTGCTGTCGAGCACATGCCCTTCGACTTGAAGGGTTCCGAAGAGCTCCTGGAGGCTGTAAGGAAATTTATCAGCGAATGAATGAGATTTTCATTAATAGAGGAAATATTCGGGATTAAACAAATCTTGGGAAATGGGCAGTGAACATTCTTTATATATGTATACCAATAGGTGTAGTTGTTATCAACTCACCATACATACAAAAGGTCAAGTTCGAACATTTCTGTATCACTTCCATGGGTACTGGGACAATAGCTCTTTCCAGGTAGATGTCGAGCTCTGAACAATATCACTACTGTTTTGACTTTCTTGGCCTGAGAAGAGAACGTTGGTATTTTCCACAACTTTTTCTAGGAGGACTGCAAATCGGATATCGCGTAACGTGATTCCAGGTTCCGTGGAATTGACTGCCTCTAACTCTGGAGACTTCCTGGCGGAATGTGTTTGGGTGGTGACGGTTATCACAGGCCGCTTCCAGACCAGAGTTCAAAGGAGACGTGTTGCTAAAGAATTATCATCAGAAAGTGACGCCAGGTTGACATTACTTCAACAAATAATTTACCTTTTCCTGATCTTCGATAGATAAGAGGTCACGCAAAAGTTGGCGAGCCGATTTCGGTCCTTTGACAGTGAACTTCCCAACCAGAAATGGTGATTTTCGATCCTAAAAGACCATTGTATAGTAAGTCATCTAAATTAATGACAGCCGGAAGAAACGCATACCGGGTCATTGAAACCGTCATTGGGCACCATGGATTTAATTACCCACCCTCGGCAGTAAAGAGGGTACAGGTAATTTACCGCCTCGGGTTTTGTGAGGAGGGCTGTCGTTCGAGATATATGTGGGATAGGAGGTGGAAGTTCGAGATTCGGAAGTCCAAGAGCGCGTTCAGGTGGGTTAGATTGGTTCTTTGACGCGTTTGAATGGGCTCGGCAGGATAAATGAAACCTGTGCTTGCTCTAGAAATCATAGTAACACGGTATTTAAGCTAGTGCTTTCAGCATATAAAACGCTGGTTCGTACTTGGTAACGCTTAGCAGGATAATTTTCTCCTGAGGCAACAAAGCTGTTAAGCATTCTGCATGCCGCAATCGAGCTTCGGAAAGAATGACATCGCATTCCAAAATTAATTGGATGCCTTAGTCCAGTAGCCATTGTCCGATACAACATGAGGAAATTGGAAGGCTGGTTGGTCGGAAAGAAAGTTACACGTATTACGTAATTCATAGGGTCGGATTGAAGTTCGATCATTTTGCAGAAACGCAACCATGGTCTGTAGGATCTGGCCTCAGGGTATCTTGTCAGCTTTAATCCAGCCAAAGGCGCATTTGGTGAAGGACTTGACTGAACAGGCTGACTTGGAGCAAACCACGACCAGTAGTCTCTTGACGTTGCCCCAGGATCTGCTCATTGAGGTCATATCAGAACTTGACTGGCTAGACGTTATAAGGCTTAGGCAGGTGAGGGGACAGTTTTCCACTGTCTATTGCTTTACTGTCGCCTTCACATTTCGCACTTTCAGACTTGTCAAGCTCTATATGCAGCATCGAAACTACGATCTGTATGGTGTAACTTACTCAAGAGGGTACAGTCGTGGCCTGCAACTCGACCAAAGTTGGAACTTCCTATTGAGCTTTATAGCGATGATGAATTGGAATGCCAGACACAACGCTTCTTGATTCTGGGTCGTGTTGGAGTGATGTCACTGGACTTTCTGGCACAATACGTAATTTTCCGCGGAAAACAAACGATATGCTACATCTTATTGAAGGCGGCCGCTGGCTCCTTATGACCCGAAGAACAGGCACAGTGGTTTACTATGATCTTGACATGGCGGAACCCGAGGAGCAAGAATTGATTCCAGCCCAATATCCGGATTGCGTGATATCTATCACCTCGGATTTGGATCAGGAAGCGTCCATCCTAGTTTTCCGAATTGCCCTCGATATGTCATGGCCTCTGCGTGCGTTTTATTTCCTCTCGGTTATTATGAGACCTAATCTACATATTTTGTTAGCTAATGAATACTGGCAAGGCTTCTCTGAGCCGGTACTGCAGATCTGGGAGGTGTCTCTCCATCTCGACTCTTCTGGCCTCTGTCTTGGCCTGATTGCCAATAAGCTAACAAGCTTCAAGCGAGAGAATTGTCGTCCTTTGGAGAGTCTGTCATTATGTGGAAACTTGGTTTCGTACTTCGAAGACCTTTTTACCTCTGACTCTTGCGTAGTTGTGCGTGACTGGACCAAAATAAAGGAAGGCTCGACGCTCGATTTGACACCTAAGCGTATATTCCCTCTGGGATATGATCATGTAAGGAATAGATTATGAGGGTAACTTATGTCATTTGTTGCTCACCTTCGCTTTGGCAGTGTTGTCATCGTCTCTCACCTGGCGGCATAATCATCATCGTACCCATTGAACACATCCAAATTTTTGATTTGCTTGAAGGAAACGAAGCATCATCTGGTTCTCCAATATCTCTCAGCACGGACGGACATGCCCCGCCTATATGGAAATCCTTGGTCAACAGTGAACAAATCGGAAGAATGGAATCAATCTCGCAGCCCTTTATTTCCAAAACAACGAGTACCATTCGATTCGTTATGGATGGTTTCCTGGAGATTTATGGCCTCGTTTTACCCATAGACATAAGATCTAGCACCCAGTCGACTTCTCCGCAATTCATAAAGCTCAGAGACTATCCGTCGCATGCTTTTTTATATATTTCGGGCTATGGCTATCACTACTCGATGATTCACACAACCCATTCGGAACTCGTGATGATTCACCATTCATGGCCAGATGAACCAGGCTGGCCATCAGCCTCAGGTTTAGTCAGGAAAGCTGTCTCTAATGATGGGCGCTTCATACAAAGTCAACCTGCTTTCGACGAACGTTCCGGTCGTGTCATATTAGCACCGTCCGCAGACAGACATTCCGTTATGGACTTCGCCTATACAAGTTACAAGTTACACAGGAAATGAAAGCTGGCAATGTTTATCAGTGGCA
>JADNYJ010000882.1:0-10521 GCA_015501075.1 Gymnopilus junonius | reverse complement strand
ATTCCATTTTCCAGATGCCAGTTGTATTCTTCCAACATGGAAGCCTTCCATTTATCAGACTCATCAGATGAAATAGCCTCCTTATATGATTGAGGGTCAGGTTTGCCACCATGCACAACATGTGCATCTTCAAAATCCTCATCATCATCATCCCCATCATCAAGGTCAGGGTCAGGTACTGCTGATGTACGATTGCGAGCAACTGTCCACCATTCAGTAGGAGGATGTGGGGCACGTTTAGACCTTCTCAGAGGCAATGGCCTATCATCAGAGTCTGATAACTCAACTGGATCAACCTCATTTCTGCGGCGGTGTCTAAGTCTAGGAACAGGAGATGGCAGTGCTTCATGCTCTTCTTGAGGATCATCATCCAAATATTCAAGCCCAGGTGATTCAGCTCGTGGTTCATCAAGTTCAGGTTCTGGTTTGACTTCTTCTGGTTTCCTAATAGCTGGCTGACGCACAGGCTGTACAATGGGTTCTGCTGTAGGCTGAACCTCTAATTGCGGCAGAAGATTGTCACTGACATTAGATGGTGCATCATCATTTTCCTGCATTGGAACCAGTGGGCGTGGTTCTGTTGGAGGAGTTCCTGAATCTGAATTAGGTCCTTGCAATAGTTGGCCACCAAATGTGTAGCGCTCATCAAAATCTGCACGTTCACAGATAATGATCTTCTTAGTTACTGGGTTGTAAAACTTCCATCCCTTGTAACCATCAGGATACCCAATAAAGATACACTTCTCCATATGAGAACCTAACTTCTCCCTCTTGTCCCGCTGAATATGAACATATGCAACACATCCCCAGACCCTCAAATGACTCACACTTGGCTTGCTTCCATGCCATCCTTCATAAGGTGTTTTACCAACAAGAGCAGATGTGGGACAACGATTCACAACATGTACAAGTGCAGCTAGACACTCAACCCAAAAGCGTTTCGACAGACCAGATTCTTCAAGCAGTGCCACAATCCTTTCTGCAAATGTCCTGTTTGTTCTCTCAGCTACTCCATTTTGCTGAGGTCGATTACGAACACTATGTTCCCTGACAATACCACAAGCATCCATATAGTCACAGAATTCCTTAGACATGTATTCACCACCTTTATCATCTCTGAAGCGCTTGATCTTTTTACCAGTCAAGTTCTCAGCATATGCTTTGAACTTCTTAAAAGCAAGTAAACTGGTCACTCTTGTGCTTCATAGGCATTAATGCCTTAAAGCGACATGAGTCATCTACAAAAGATACCCAATAACGATAGCCTTCGTGAGAGATAACACCAAGATCATGCACATCAGAGTGAATTAATTCTAGGAGTTCTGTAGCTCGATGCTGTGAAGGAAGAAAAGGATTTGCATGCATCTTTCCAGCCAAACAGGGTTCGCAGATTGGATCAGGCTTTGCCTTGGAATCCAGTACCAAACCATCAACCATATCCTTAGATATCATAAGCTTGATATCATCATAGTTGTGGTGTCCAAGCCGTTTATGCCATAAAGACAAGTCAAGGGGCAGTGTAGAGGCCAAATGCACATTCTCCATTATATCTACTGTTGAACCATCTAGATAACCAATATCATCCTCAGCAATAGAAGCACGGAACAATAGTTGACCTTTCTCAAGGAAGTCCATCTTTGCAGAAGAAATATGAACATCAATTCCCTTGTACTTAGTCAAATAGAGAACAGCAAGAAGGTTATTACGTAAGGCAGGTACATGTAAGACTCTAGTAAATAATACATCTCTATATTGTTTCCCATCTATTACAGGTCTAAATTTCACATAACCAACACCTTCAGAATAGATAACTCTATGATCCGCTAGTCTGATTGGGACTCTATAGGGGGTATAATTGCGGATCCAATTACGGTGTGGGGTCATATGAGAAGTGGCTCCTGTATCAGTGTTCCATTCAAACACATTAGAAGATGTAGCATTTGCCTCCAAGTCAGAAACAGCACTTGCCTTGCCAGCGCTCTCCATAACATTCGCTGCCCGTTCAACCTCTGCCTTTTTAGCACCCTCAATGTTGCTCTTAACCCTTCCTTTCAGCTCATTAAGGATAGGGCAGTCTGACATCCAATGACCCTTATCATGACAAAAGAAACAAGTGATGTCTTTTGCCTTCTTGTCCGAATTGCCACTGTGCCCACTTGAAACTCCATGGCTGTGATAGTTGTTTCCATTGCTTGGGCCACCCTTCTTCTTCTTCCAATTGTTGCCACCTGTCTTGGCAACACTAGCTGACTCCTGACGTTGACAATTTAACTCGTCACTTCTGAATGCTTGCAGAATTGTACCCTTGTCAAGTTTCGGCATCAACAACAATGATGATGACAAGACACGGTATTCCTCTGGTAAGGCACGGATCAGTGCCATGCATTGGAGCTCTTCATCCAGCTCTTCAATAGTGAAGGTAGCTGGGCGCAGGTTCTGAATGGCCTGCATTGACTTCTCTATTCTGAGCCCCAATTGCATCAAGCTTTCATCATCCTGTTTTCTGATAGAAAACAGGTCGTCATATGCATTAAAGCGTGCGCCAGGCTTCTTTGATAGGTGGGCAGCCTCTAACAATGTCCACATCTTGACTGGGTCATCTTCATGCCCTCTGAAGTGCACCCTCTGATCACTCTCTACCAAGAGATAGATCTCCCCTGCTGCCTTCTCAGCCTTCGCTTCCCATTTATCCTGCCCTGCTACATCACTAGGCAAAGTCTCCTTGCCAGAGACAAGCCTCCATAGCCCATTTCTCATCAGCCATGCCCTCATCTCACCACTCCATTCAGGATAGTTTGAATTGGACAATGGCTTGATTCTAGCCATAGTGTCTGAATTGCTTGCAGACATAATTCCCAATTTGACAACAAGTGTAGTCAAGTATAATTCAAGTGTAATCAATCACAGGTGTGATCAATATAATCCAACTTCAAGATTTGAACTAGGTTTAATAGTAGTTCAATATAAGCCCACAGAACATAGTTACTAGCAGTATGCAACTCAATCAGTTATGCCAAGTTAGAGCTCGGGGCCCATAACCTGTTAGACTTGCACAAATAAGCAAGGATCTGTGTAGTTAACACAGCTCAACCAACTAGTATGCTCAAGTACAGCAATCACTGAGAATCACAGAGTATAACTCAAAATGCTTATAACTTGTTCAATTCAAATCGTAGTGTCTTGCTTTCGCTTGACATAGTAGGAAACATAGTATCTAATGTAGCTACGTGCCCAAAAACCGCGAGGCGTGACAAAACACCCAAAATGTGGACAATTCGAAAATGTCAAAACACAAACGTACTTTAAATGCCATGTATGCTATATCACTAGAACCGGATTTTCGACCTGATTTCAGATCTCAAATCCGTTTTCCGAAATTCTAACTCTACGCCGAGTAATTCGCAAAATACTAGTGAAAACGCGACCAAAAGCAGAAACTTAGTAAACTACAAGTGTCCAAATGAAGTGAAACTAATTCTAAGTCTATTCTAAAGCTAATCTAATGTTTATAGAACATTGTTAGAAGTGTTTGATCACTACTTCTAACACATACACCCAAAGTAAACTACCATTAAACTATGCCTAGTGCGAGACTGGCTCTCGCAGGCCAACTTGGACCACAAAGCAGTGGGCCTGTACTCTCATTGATGCCCCGACCGAAGGGAGGGGTCCAACAAAATAATAGAGGGGCACTGGAAGGTGCCTGCCAGTCAAGCCCGATACCCAGAGCATGCGCATACTGTGTTAGCCACTGAAGGCAGACCATTTCAGCATCCTTCTTTCCCACAACCACCACCATCGCAAAACGTCGATACCTCGCAAACCGCAATTTTCTCTACAACCTGCGATCTGGTTCTTGAATCGCTGTTTACAGCTATTCAGTGTGTACGCACCTTAGTGCAACGATGTCATCATCGTCATCTGCGCCCAAGCGCCCTACCTTTCTGCTCTGGCGGGCGTATTCCCCCGTCGGAGCTTCGAGCACCAAATCTCCAACCCCTGAGGGGTCTTCATCCTCTCGATCCGTTCGAGAGAGATATGCTTCAGCCACCCCCGCTCCTCGCGAGCGGGAGGAGACTGAGTCTCGGTCAGCGATCCACTCGCGGGCCACTCTCCCATTGCTTCGAGGGCTTCGTCCCCGATGTTTCCATGGGGGAGGATGACGATACCATTCGCTTTCCTCGCCCAAGTGCTTCTCCAGAGCCGCAGCCTACTCCCCTTTCCCTCACAGGATCGTCCGGGGACTGGGTAGCTGTGGCGGAGTCTCTGAAGACCATTGGTTCATTTATGATGACCAACGGCCCTTCTACTTTATCAGGGGCAGATCGCTCTGATTATGTCGGCCTTTTCACTAGGATAGTGAACTCGGTCAATACTTCCCCTTGGGCCAGAGAGGCCACGGGTGTCAGCGCACGATCGCCGTCTCTTAGATGGTCGGTTGTTCGCAACCTCATCGATTCTGACAGTTCCCTAGCGGACCTCATGTATCGAGACCTAGCGAAGACTCGAGAAGGGGGGGTTGCTCCTCCCGCTCAGCCTGAGCCTTCATCTTCCCAGTCCGCCCCTCCAAAGCAGACTGGCCCTCCAGCGGACCCTGCGCGCCCCCCAAGGCTCCCGCTCCCGCTCCTTCTCGCACCAAGCTTCAGCCCCGTAAACAAAAGGCGAAGCTGGTTCAATATCAGAGGCCGCCCCCTCCAGGGCCCCCTCCCGTTCCTCTCTCCTCTCATCCCAAGCGCTCCTTCGCCTCGAAACTCCGGACACCAGTTCCGGGGTCCTCGACCCGCGGGTCGCTTACTAATCGCTATTTTGAGCGGGCCGTCGCTCAAATGGCACCACAAACCTGGACCCGGGCCGCTTCAGGCCCGGGCCCAGACCCCGGTTCTGGACCCTCTCAGGGCCCGACTAGACCCACCACCCCAGCCAAGTCTAAAGGACTTGACTACGTCACGGCTGGCCCTACGCGCCGCCAAGTTCTCGTGGTGTTCAACGACCGTGCGCCGATGAACGTCATCCTCGCACTCTGGTTGATGAGATCAACCGGATGATGGCCCTCGACCGATTCGATATTCGGATCACTTCTGCAGAGCCCGCCTATCTGGGTGGGCCCTGCACACCAATCACGTACCCACGAATGATGAGATTATGCTCCTTCGTGGTGCGATCTATAATGTAGTCCAGGGCACCTCCGATGCTAATAAGGAGATGACGCCCTGGGTCAGACTCCCGATGTCCAAAGCCTTCCTGAAGGTTCTGGATGTCCCCTATTACACGGACGTCTTCCAGAGGACTCCCACCACCATCGCCGACATTGAGAGGGCGCTCGAAAGGGCCCCCCTCTTCTCGGCTTCCTTTTGCGGGGCATGCACGCCTCGTATGCCAATCAGCAAAGAGCTCTAAGTTCGACTGCTACTTTGAGATCTGGGATTCCCAGACTGGACGAACCGCGAAGACGCTTATCAACAAAGCTTTTCGCTATAAGGATGAGCTGCTTTATGTAAAGCCAGCTGCCGCTCGACGAGGTGTCCCCATGTGCCAGCATTGCCAGCGCTGGGGTCATCTCACCAAGGATTGTAGGGCCCACCAGCGCTGCTGCGCGCGGTGTGGCGGGCCTCACGCCACTGACGAGCATCGCACCCTCGTGCCCTGCTGCAACCGGCCCCCGCCGGATTCAGACGGTATGCGCCACCCCACTCCAGCTGGTGATCCATGCCCCCACAAGGCCCGCTGCCCCAATTGTCGGGGCGAGCACCCTGCCACAGGACGCAATTGCAAGTTCTGGGAACACCGCTTCAATCATGATTGGATCGTAGCCAAATACCGCGAGGTACGTGATAAGCGCGCACTCCGGACCTTGACGTCTAACGTCCCTCCCCTAGCTCGATAATGAGAAGAAAGGAGGACGTTAGAATTATTTCGTACAATTGTAACCAGAACTTTGGTCATATCGATGTACTTCTTGACCGTCTAAAAGACTCTTTTGACGTTATTTTCTTGCAAGAGCCACCTTGGGTGAGATAAGGCGTGCCCCATCTTCGAGAGATCGAGAAGGTGAGGCAGTTATTGGTGCACCGAACCACCCTGATTGGAAGGTAATGGTTCGGCCTGACCCCACTGGGCTCCGGCCACGCGTTCTGACCTACGTTTCGACGAGGCTGAACCCCTGGCGCCCCGCTATGCGACGCGATCTTATAGATCATCGTGACATCATGGCGGTATCTCTGTTTACCGGAGACGCCATTGTTAACTTACTGAATGTGTATTCGGATGATAAGCACACAGCTATCGACTTGCTCACTGAGCAGGCCGACTTTCTCCCAATGTTTCATTACATGGGGGGCGACTTCAACTGTCACTCGAATAAGTGGGACCCTGGCGTCCTGCATCATCGTACGACAGCCAATAACCTGCTGAATACGGCAGCCACACTGGGATTGATTCTTTCTCTCCCAGTCAATCCGGGCCCCACTCACATCCCTGGCAACCCATCTCAACGAGAGTCGGTCATCGACCTCATCTTTGTTCAACCTACCGAGGAGCTGTCTGCAGGCACTCGGAGAGGTGAACTTTGGCGCGGGCCATCGGACCATGTTCCATTGGCCTGTTCTATTTCTGTTGCTCCGGCGGCAGCAACTGTTCCGATGCGCTCACTGCCACCGGATCAATTGGATGACTTCGTGTTGTCCATCATTGAGAAGCTTCAGGGCATTGATCCCTTGGCGCCGATCACCACACCGGATCAGGTGGAGGCTGTGTCTTCGGATGTGGCTTCTGCCTTCTCGGATGCTTGGCGAAAGTATTCCAAGACGATTCGTATCTCCCCTCACTCCCGTCCTTGGTGGGACGATTCTGTGAGGATTCCTTCGATGCTTATCAGCGGGATAACTCCCGCGATAACCATAAAATCTTTCGCAGAGCTGTCAAAGCTGCTAAGCGCAAGTTCTTTGATGAACGCATCACTGAAGTTGCTACTACTAATAAGCGCCCCTGGGATCTCATGAATTGGATCCAGCAGCGCAAGTTACCACCTTCCGAGGCTATCCAATTCAACGGACAGCCCTGCCATGATATGCCCTCCCTCTGGGATGCCCTTCATGGCACGTACAACTCGGCCTCTGACCGGACGTACGACATTAGTGGTCTCACCTCCCTCCCTGATATGGAAGTGCGAGAGTGGACAACCTTTTCACTGTTGGAATTGAGGGAGGCCTTGGCATCCTGCTCCAACAACTCGGCGCCGGGTCCTGATCATATCAAGTGGTCACACCTTAAGGCGATTATTCGCGACGAACACTGTCTTCAGGTGTTCGTGCAGTTGGCTAACGCCTGCCTTCGGGTTGGGTATTGGCCGACTCATTTCAAGGAGTCCTTGTCGGTTATTATTCCTAAACGAACAAGCCCTCATATTCCACGCCTAAGGCGTTCCGGCCCATTGTGCTCCTGAACACCCTTGGCAAATTGGTTGAGAAGATGCTTTCCAACCGCATTCAATTCGATGCTGTCAAGCACGATATTTTTCACCCCAATCAACTCGGTGGAGTGCGTCAGCGCTCCACTGAGGATGCAGGCTTGCTCCTCACGCACTTAGTGCGTGCCGGGTGGGCTCGCGGATTAAAGACAAGTGTCATCGCGTTCGACGTGGCACAGTTCTTTCCCTCTCTCAATCACGAAGTGCTGATTGCGATTCTTAGGAAGCAGGGCTTCCCTCCCAACGTGGTGGAATTCTTTTCATCATACCTCGTCGGCCGTTCCACGTCTTATGCTTGGAACGGTTTTCAATCTGACCCCCGGCAAGCTGATGTTGGGGTGGGGCAGGGCTCTGCTTTGTCCCCAGTTCTCTCGGCACTCTTCCTCGCACCTGTGCTGAAACTTTTCATGCAGAACGTGTCGGTCTCCGACACCACTCTGCTCTCTTATGTCGATGACGGCACATTAATTGTGCAGTCAAAGACCCTTGATGCCAACTGCTTAGCCTTGAAGAGGTCCTATGCGGTGATTTTTGAACTCTTCACAAAGTTCGCCCTCGCTCTTGAACACGACAAAACGGAGTTATTCCATTTTGATCGTTCTCACTCGGAGTTCAATCCGTCCATGGATCTGGGATATGCTCCCTACACCCGGGACAAGCGTCTGACGCCCAAGCCGTTTTGGCGGTACTTGGGTTTCTTCTTCGACCGGAAATTGACATTTCACGAACATGTCCGGTATTACTCCACCAAGTCCTTCACCACCGTAAAGGCGATGAGGATGCTTGGTAACTCATCTCGGGGGCTCACGCCCATGCAAAAGCGTTTGCTTTACAGGTCTTGTGTGTTGCCTATTGCAACATACGGCCTTCGACTGTGGTTCTTCCAGGGTGCTAAGTGCCAGGGGACCATCAAGCTACTGACCAGCATGCAACGCCATGCTGCGCTCTGGATTACTGGGGCGTTCCGCACCTCCCCAACGGGGGGGATCGAGGCCCTCGCCGGCCTGGTCCCTATCAACTTAGTCTTGAAACGTGCTGCTGCAGTAGGTGTTCTGCGCATGGCAGCCCTCTCGGACACTCATCCGGAGCGCTCTCTTCTGAGTGCGCCTTTTTCCAAAGGAGCGACTCCTCACCCTCGCTCTGCTGCCTTTATGACTGCCCCACAACGCGCTAAGGTGCGGGGTACTGTTATGGACGTCGATGACATGCTCCATGTCATCAGCGAGCCGCTGGAGCCTTTTGCTCCAGAGGCTCGTCCAGGCGGGCGATTCCTTGAGTTACATCATGGAATTCGCTTTGATATCACTCCGGCTCCCAAGGATAAGGTTGGGCTCTGGCGCGAATGGTTAGACCGCTTCTGGGAGGCCTCGAAGCGGGAACCGTCTACTCTGATCTGTGTTGGCGACGGTAGTCGCCCCTCTGATCGGAACAAGCAGGCTATTGCAGCTTCGCTTGTCTTTCGCCAGGGAGTTGAGGTGTATGCATCTCGCTACATGACTGGGAGTGCTCTTGCAGAGGATGTGGAGCTTACTCCCTTCATACTGCAATTGTCTGGGCTTGTGCCATGGACAATTGTGACTACATCGTTATCATGTCGGACTCCACCAAGGCTTTGGGGAGTCTGCTTGATGCTTCCGTGCATTCCGGCCAGGGTCATCCTTGGCTGTGATCCGCCCTTACAGATTGGTGGACCAGGGGCCCTGGCCGCCACATCTCCCTTCATCATGTCCCATCTTCTCTGAAGTGGGGCATACACTATCAAGCTCATCTCATGGCGACTGAGCTTTCTGTAGCGGTGGGGCCTAACACGCCACACTCACTTGCATCGTTGCACAAAGCAGCGATGATAATCCGGGGAAGGCTGGCAAGAGTTGTTCCAGCAACCTTCGTACTCAGGGCGACAATTTTTGTCGCTCACCGACCTCGACGGGGGTCGACTCGAACCACGGCCAAACGAGGCGGTCCCTGGCTTCAATCTGCAGGCGGCGACCTGACTCTATTTACCAGGGTCACTCGCGCCATCACCAACCATGCTCCCATCGGGGAGTATTACTCTCGATTCAATATTCCTGAATCTACCAGTTGCGAGTGCAGCTTCCATACCCAATCTCGCGACCACCTATTCCGGACGTGTCCCCAGCACGACCGTCACGACTATCCAGTTCGTCTGGATCAGCTCGTATCTTTCTTGAAGGCTAACCCCATGGCGTTCGCCTTCAACCGCCCCCCTCGGGGTGTCGGATAACTTGGTCGGGCAAGGTAGGTGTTCCCGGTGGTTGGATTCGGCGGTTTGGGGTGCGCTCAGAACAGGGTCCTAATACTTGGCGGGCTTCGGCTTTGCTGGGTTGAGGGTGGGGGCTTTGGCTCTGGAGCTTCGGCGCTATCGACAGACCTTGTAGCCCCCCGCTTCGGCACCCCGAAATGGTCTGCCTTCAGTGGCTAACACAGTATGCGCGCATCCTGGGCTGGCGAGTCTGGCGGGCGGGCCCCCTCCCGGTGCCCTTCCATTACTTTGTTGGACCCCTCCCTTCGGTCGGGGCATCAACGAGAGTACGGGCCCATTGTTTTATGATCCCAAGTTGGCCCGCGGGAGCCAGTCCCGCACTAGGCGTAGTTTAATTGTAGATTACTCGGGTGCATGTATATCTGCGACCGGACTGCTTTCGCGCACCGGTATATAAATCTTTGATTTAAAAAAAAAAAAAAAAGGCAGACCATTTCAGGTCACCGAAGCAGGGGCCACACTTGTCTGTCAATAATGCCGTAGCTCCAGAACCCAGACCCCCACCCTCAACCCAGCAAAGCCAAAGCCTGCCAAGTATTAGGACTCTGGTCTGAGCATACCCCAGACCACTGAATTGAGCCAACAGGAACAATGCCTACCTTGCCTGACCAAGTTATCCATCACCTCGAGGAGGGCAGTTGAAAGCGAACACTGTGGGTTAGCTTTCAAGAAGGATATGAGCTGATCCAGACAAACTGGATAGTCATGATGGTCATGTTGGGGACACGACTGGAAAAGGTGCAGGCGAGTTTGGAGGTGATGTCTGCACTCA
>JADNYJ010000881.1:0-10551 GCA_015501075.1 Gymnopilus junonius | reverse complement strand
CAAGTTCTTTGATGAGTGCATCAATGAAGTTGCCACTACCAACAAGTGCCCCTGGGATCTTATGAACTGGATCCAGCAGTGCAAGTTACCACCCTCCAAGGCTATCCAATTTAATGGGCAGCCCTGCCATGATATGCCCTCCCTCTGGGACGCCCTTCATGGCATGTACAACTCGGCCTCTGACTGAATGTATGACATCAGTGGTCTCACCTCCCTTCCCGATATGGAAGTGCACGAGTGGACCACCTTTTCACTGTTAGAGTTGAGGAGGCCTTGGCATCCTGCTCTAACAACTCAGCACCGGGTCCTGATCATATTAAGTGGTCACACCTTAAGGCAATTATTCATGACGAACACTGTCTCCAGGTGTTCATGCAGTTAGCTAATGCCTGCCTCCGGGTCGGGTATTGGCCGACTCACTTTAAGGAGTCCTTGTTGGTTATTATTCCTAAGCCGAACAAGCCCTCGTACTCCATGCCTAAGGCGTTCAGGCCTATTGTACTCCTGAACACCCTTGGCAAATTGGTTGAGAAGATGCTTTCCAACCGCATTCAATTTGATGCTGTTAAGCACGATATTTTTCACCCTAACCAACTCGGCGGTGTGCGTCAGTGCTCCACTGAGGATGCAGGCTTGCTCCTCACGCACCTGGTGCATGCAGGGTGGGCTCGCGGTTTAAAGACCAGTGTCATCACCTTTGACATGGCACAGTTCTTCCCTTCCCTCAATCATGAAGTGTTGATTGCAATTCTCAGGAAGCAGGGCTTCCCCCTAACATGGTGGAATTCTTTTCATCATACCTGGTTGGCCGTTCCACATCTTACGCATGGAACAGTTTTCAATCTGACCCCGACAAGCTGATGTCAGGGTGGGGCAGGGCTCTGCTTTGTCCCCAGTCCTCTCGGCACTCTTTCTCGCACCAGTGCTGAAACTTTTCATGCAGAATGAGTCAGTTTCCAATACCACTCTGCTCTCTTATGTTGATGATGGCACACTTATTGTGCAGTCAAAGACACTCGATGCCAATTGCATAGCCCTGAAAAGGTCCTATGCAGTGATCTTCGAACTCTTCACAAAGTTCACCCTCACTCTTGAGCATGACAAGATGGAGTTATTCCATTTTGATCATTCTCACTCTGAGTTCAATCCATCCATGGATCTAGGGTATGCTCCCTACACCCATGACAAATGTCTGACGCCCAAGCCGTTTTGGAGGTACTTGGGTTTTTTCTTTGACCAGAAGTTGACTTTCCATGAGCATGTCTGGTACTACTCTACCAAGTCCTTCACCACTGTCAAGGTGATGAGGATGCTTGGTAACTCATCTAGAGGGCTTATGCCCATGTAAAAGCATCTGCTTTACAGGTCTTGTGTGTTGCCTATTGCAACATATGGCCTCCGGTTATGGTTCTTCCAAGGCACTAAGTGCCAGGGGACCATCAAACTACTGACCAGCATGCAGAGGCATGCTGTGCTCTGGATTACGGTGCATTTCCGCACCTCTCCTATGGGGGGATCGAGGCTCTTGCTGGCCTGGTCCCTATCCATTTAGTCCAGAAGCATGCTGCCACAGTAGGTGTTCTGCATATGGCAGCCCTCTCAGACACTCATGCAGTGTGCTCCCTGTTAAGCGCACCCTTTTCCAAAGGAGTGATTCCTCACCCTCACTCTGCTGCATTTATGACTGCCCCACAACACGCTAAGGTGCAGGGTACTGTTATGGACGTCGATGACATGCTCCATGTACATCCTTCTTTCCCACAAACCACCACCATTGCAAAACGTCGATACCTCGCAACACCGCAACTTTTCTCCACAACCTGTGATCTGGTTCTTGGATAGCTGTTTACAGTTATTCGAGTGTGTACGCACCTTTAGTGCAAGTCGATGGCCAACCGATCATCATTGTCCGTGCCCAAACACCCCACCCTTTCTGCCTCTGGCAGGCATATTCCACCCGTCGGAGCTTCGAGCTCTAAATCTCCAACCCCTGAGGGTTCTTCATCCTCCCGATCCATTCGGGAGAGATATGCTTCAGCCACCCCTGCCCTCGCGAGCGGGAGGAGACTGAGTCTCGGTCAGTGATACACTCACGGGCCACCACTCCCATTGCTTCGAGGGCTTCATCCCCTGATGTTTCCATGGGGGAGGAAGATGATACCATTCGTTTTCCTCTCCCAAGTGCCTCTCCAGAGCCGCAGCCTACTGCCCTTTCCCTCACAGGATCGGAGGGGGACTGGGTTGCTGTGGTGGAGTCACTGAAGACCATTGGTTCATTTATGATGACCAATGGTCCTTCTACTTTATCAGGGGCAGATCGCTCTGATTATGTCGGTCTTTTCACTAAGATAGTGAACTCGATCAATACTTCCCCTTGGGCCAAGGAGGCCACGGGTGTCAGCGCATGATCGCCGTCTCTTAGATGGTCAATCGTCTGCAACCTTATCGATTCTGATAGCTCCCTAGCTGACCTCATGTATCGAGACCCGGCGAAGACTCGAGGGGAAGCCTCTGCTCCCCCTCCTGAGCCCTCATCTTCCCAGACTGCTCCTCCAAAGCAGACTGGCCCTCCAGCGGACCCTGCAGAGCCTCCCAAGGCGCCTGCTACCACTCCTTCTCGCACCAAGCTTCAGCCTCGCAAACAGAAGGCCAAGCTGGTCCAATATCAGAGGCCGCCCCCTCCAGGGCCCCCTCCCGTTCCTCTCTCTTCTCATCCCAAGTGCTCCTTCGCCTCGAAACTCCGGACACCAGTTCCAGGGTCCTCGACCCGTGGGTCACTTACTAATCGCTACTTTGAGCGTGCAGTTGCTCAGATGGCACCACAAACCTGGACCCAGGCCGCGTCAGGCCCGGGCCCAGACCCCGGTTCCGGACCCTCTCAGGGCCCGTCTCGACCTGCGACCCCAGCCAAGTCTAAAGGGCTGGACTACATCCCTTTTGCGGGGCATGCGCGCCTCGTATGTCAATCAGCAAAGAGCTCCAAGTTCGATTGCTACTTTGAGATCTGGGATTCCCAGACTGGACGAACCGTGAAGATGCTTATCAACAAAGCTTTTCGCTACAAGGATGAGCTGCTTTATGTAAAGCCAGCTGCCGCCCGATGAGGTGTTCCCATGTGCCAGCACTGCCAGCGCTGGGGTCATCTCACCAAGGATTGTAGGGCCCACCAGCGCCGCTGCGCACGGTGTGGCGGGCCTCACGCCACTGATGAGCATTGCGCCCTTGCGCCTTGCTGCAACTGGCCTCCACTGGATTCGGACGGTATGCGCCACCCCACTCCAGCTGGTGAGCCATGCCCCCACAAGGCCCGCTGCCCCAATTGCCGGGGCGAGCACCCTGCCACAGGACACAATTGCAAGTTCTGGGAACATCGCTTCGATCATGATTGGATCGTCGCAAAATACCACGAGGTACATGATAAGCGCGCACTCCGGACCTTGACATCTAACATCCCTCCTCTAGCTCGATAATGAGAAGAAAGGAGGATGTTAGAATTATTTCGTACAATTGTAACCAGAATTATGGTCATATCGATGTACTTCTCGACCGTCTAAAAGACTCTTTCAACATTATTTTCTTGCAAGAGCCACCCTGGCATGAGATACGACGTGCTCCGTCTTCGAGAGACCCCGAAGGTGAGGCAGTTATTGGTGCACCAAACCACCCTGATTGGAAGGTAATGGTTTGGCCTGACCCCACTGGGCTCCGGCTATGCGTTCTGACCTACGTTTCGACGAGGTTGAACCCCTGGTGCCCCACTATGCGACACGATCTTATAGATCACCGTGACATCATGGCGGTGTCTCTGTTTACTGGAGACACCATTGTTAACTTACTGAATGTGTATTCGGATGATAAGCACACAGCTATCGACTTGCTCACCGAGCAGGCCGACTTTCTTCCAATGTTCCATTACATGGGGGGTGATTTCAACTGTCACTCGAATAAGTGGGACCCTGGTGTCCTGCATCATCGAACGACAGCCAATAACCTGCTGAACATGGCAGCCACACTGGGATTGATGCTCTCTCTCCCAGTCAATCTGGGTCCCACTCACATCCCTGGCAACCCATCTCAATGAGAGTCAGTCATCGACCTCATCTTCGTTCAACCTACTGAGGAGCTGTCTGCAGGCACTCGGAGAGGTGAACTATGGTGCAGGCCATCGGACCATGTTCTGTTGGCCTGTTCTATCTCTGTCGCTCCAGTGGCAGCAACTGTTCCGATGCGCTCACTGCCACTGGATCAATTGGATGACTTCATGTTGTCCATCATTGAGAAGCTCAAGGGCATTGATCCCTTGGTGCCGATCGACTCCCCGGATCAGGTGGAGGTTGTGTCTTCGGATGTGGCTTCTGCCTTCTCGGATGCTTGGCGAAAGTATTCCAAGACGATTCGTATCTCCCCTCACTCCCGTCCTTGGTGGGATGACTCCTGTGAGGATTCCTTCGATGCTTATCAGCGAGATAACTCTCGTGATAACCATAAAATCTTTCGCAGAGCTGTTAAAGCTGCTAAACGCAAGTTCTTTGATGAACGCATCACCGAAGTTGCCACTACTAACAAGTGCCCCTGGGATCTAATGAACTGGATCCAGCAGCGCAAGTTACCACCCTCCGAAGCTATCCAATTCAATGGACAGCCCTGCCATGATATGCCCTCCCTTTGGGATGCCCTTCATGGCACGTACAATTCGGCCTCTGACTGGACATATGACATTAGTGGTCTCACCTCCCTTCCCGATATGGAAGTACGAGAGTGGACTGCCTTCTCACTGTTGGAACTGAGGGAGGCCTTGGCATCCTGTTCTAACAACTCAGCACCGGGTCCTGATCATATTAAGTGGTCACACCTTAAGGCGATTATTCGCATGAACACTGTCTTCAGGTGTTCGTGCAGTTAGCCAATGCCTGCCTTCGGGTTGGGTATTGGCCAACTCACTTTAAGGAGTCCTTGTCAGTGATTATTCCGAAGCCGAACAAGCCCTCATATTCCACGCCTAAGGCATTCAGGCCCATTGTGCTCCTGAACACCCTTGGCAAATTGGTTGAGAAAATGCTTTCCAACCGTATTCAATTCGATGCTGTTAAGCACGATATCTTTCACCCTAATCAACTCGGTGGTGTGCATCAGTGCTCCACTGAGGATGCGGGCTTGCTCCTCATGCACCTGGTGCATGCAGGGTGGGCTCGCGGTTTAAAGACCAGTGTCATCACCTTTGACATGGCACAGTTCTTCCCTTCCCTCAATCATGAAGTGTTGATTGCAATTCTCAGGAAGCAGGGCTTCCCTCCTAATGTGGTGGAATTCTTTTCATCATACCTGGTCAGCCATTCCATGTCTTATGCCTGGAACAGTTTTCAATCTGACCCCTGACAAGCTGATGTCAGGGTGGGGCAGGGCTCTGCTTTGTCCCCAGTTCTCTCGGCACTCTTCCTCACACCAGTGCTGAAACTCTTCATGCAGAACGCATCGGTCTCCGACACCACTCTGCTCTCCTATGTCGATGATGGCACACTTATTGTGCAGTCAAAGACACTCGACGCCAACTGCATAGCCTTGAAAAGGTCCTATGCGGTGATCTTCGAACTCTTCAAAAAGTTCGCCCTCGCTCTTGAGCATGACAAAACGGAGTTATTCCACTTTGATCATTCTCATTCCGAGTTCAATCCGTCCATGGATCTAGGGTACGCTCCCTACACCCGTGACAGGCATCTGACACCCAAGCCGTTTTGGCGGTACTTGGGTTTCTTCTTCGACCGAAATTGACATTTCATGAACATGTCCGGTATTACTCCACCAAGTCCTTCACCACCGTCAGGGCAATGAGGATGCTTGGTAACTCATCTAGGGGGCTCACACCCATGCAAAAGCATCTGCTTTACAGGTCTTGTGTGTTGCCTATTGCAACATACGGCCTCCGACTGTGGTTCTTCCAGGGCGCTAAGTGCCAGGGGACCATCAAACTACTGGCCAGCATGCAACGCCATGCTGCACTCTGGATTACTGGTGCATTCCACACCTCCCCAACTGGGGGGATCGAGGCCCTCGCTGGCCTGGTCCCTATCAACTTAGTCTTGAAACGTGCTGCCGCAGTAGGTGTTCTGCGCATGGCAGCCCTCTCGGACACTCATCCGGTGCGCTCCCTTCTGAGTGTGCCCTTTTCCAAAAGAGCGACTCCTCACCCTTGCTCTGCTGCCTTTATGACTGCCCCACAACGCGCTAAGGTGCGGGGTACTGTTATGGACGTTGATGACATGCTCCATGTAGTCAGCGAGCCCTGGAGCCATTTGCCCCAGAGGCTCATCCAGGGGGCAATTCCTTGAGTTACATCACGGAATTCGCTTTGATATCACTCCGGCACCCAAGGAAAGGTTGGGCTTCGGCGCGAATGGTTAGACCGCTTCTGGGAAGCTTCGAAGTGGGAACCGTCCACTCTGGTTTGTGTTGGCGATGGTAGTCGCCCCACTGACTGGAACAAGCAAGCTATTGCAGCTTCGCTTGTTTTTCACCAAGGGGTCGAGGTGCATGCATCTCGCTACGCGGTGGGGAGTGCTCTTGCAGAGGATGCTGAGCTCTACTCCCTTCATACTGCAATCGTCCGGGCTTGCGCCATGGACAATTGTGACTACATTGTTATCTTGTCGGACTCCACCAAGGCCTTGGGGAGTCTGCTCGATGCTTCCGTGCATTCCGGCCAGGGTCATTCCCTGACAGTTATCTGTGCCCTTACAGAGTGGTGGACCAGAGGTCCTGACCGCCACATCTCTCTTCATCATGTCCCATCTTCTTTGAAGTGGGGCATACACCACCAAGCTCATCTCATGGCGACTGAGCTTTCTGTAGCAGTGGGGCCTAACATGCCACATTCACTTGCATCGTTGCACAAAGCAGCGGACGATAATCCAGGGGAAGGCTGGCAAGAGTTGTTCCAGCAACCTTCGTATTCAGGGCGACATTTTCTGTCACTCACCGACCTCGACGGGGGTCGACTCGAACCACGGGCCAAACGAGGTGGTCCCTGGCTTCAAGCTGCAGGCGGCGACCTGACTCTCTTTACAAGGGTCACTCGCGCCATCACCAACCATGCTCCCATTGGGGAGTACTACTCTCGCTTCAACATCCCTGAATCCACCAGTTGCGAGTGCAGCTACCATACCCAAACTCGCGATCACCTATTCTGATCGTGTCCCCAACATGATCGTCACGACTATCCAGTTTGCCTGGATCAACTCGTTTCCTTTTTGAAGGCTAACCCCATGGTGTTCGCCTTCAACCGCCCCCCTCGGGGTGTTGGATAACTTGGTTGGGCAAGGTAGGTGCTGTTCCTGCTGGCTGGATTCGGCAGTTTGGGGTGCGCTCAGAACAGAGTCCTAATACTTGGTGGGCTTCGGCTTTGCTGGGTTGAGGGTGGGGGCTTTGGTTCTGGAGCTTCGGCGCTATTGACAGACCTTGTAGCCCCCCACTTCGGCGACCCGAAATGGTCTGCCTTCAGTGGCTAACACAGTATGCGCGCATCCTGGGCTGTCAGGTTTGGCTGGTGGGCCCTCTTCCGGTGCCCTTCTTTTACTTTGTTAGACCCCTCCCTTCGGTCGGGGCATCAACGAGAGTATGGGCCCATTGTTTTATGGTCCTAAGTTGGCCCGCGAGAGCCAGTCTCGCACTAGGCGTAGTTTAATGGTAGATTACTTGGGTGTATGTACATCTGCGACCGGACTGCTTGCGCGCACCGGTATATAAATCCTTGATTTAAAAAAAAAAAAAAAAAAAAAAAAAAAAGACATGCTCCATGTAGTCAGCGAGCCTCTGGAGCCATTTGTGCCAGAGCCCATCCAGGTGGGTGTTTCCTTGAGTTACATCATGGAATTCACTTCAATATTAACCTGGTGCCCAAGGATAAGGTTGGGCTCCAGCGCAACTGGTTAGACCGATTCTGGGAAGCTTCGAAGCAGGAACCATCCACTCTGGTCTGTGTCAGTGATGGTAGTCGCCTCACTGATTGGAACAAGCAGGCTATTGCAGCTTCGCTTGTATTTTGCCAAGGGGTCAAGGTGCATGCATCTCGCTACATGGCTGGGAGTGCTCTTGCAGAGGATGCTGAGCTTTACTCTCTATGTACTGCAGTTGTCCGGGCCTGTGCCATGGCTAATTGTGACTACATTGTTATCATGTCAGACTCCACTAAGGCTTTAGGGAGTCTGCTCGATGCCTCCATGCATTCCAGCCAAGTTCATTCCTTGGCCGTTATTCACGCCCTTACAGAGTGGTGGACCAGAGGTCCTGGCCACCACATCTCCCTTCATCATGTCCTGTCTTCTTTGAAATGGGGCATACACTACTGGGCTCATCTCATGGCGACCGAGCTCTCAGTAACGGTGGGGCCTAACACACCACACTCACTTGCCTCACTGCGCAAAGCAGCTGACGATAATCCAGAGGAGGGCTGGAAAGAGCTGTTCCAGTAGCCCTCGTACTCAGGGTGGCAATTTTTGTCACTCACTGACCTTGACGGAGGTCGACTCAAACCATGGGCCAAATGAGGTGGCCCCTGGCTTCAGTATGCCAGTGATGACTTGACTCTCTTCATGAGGGTGTCTTGCACTATTACCAACCATGCTCCCACTGGGGAGTACTACTCTCACTTCAACATTCCTGAAGCCACCAGCTGTGAGTGCAGATACCACCTCCAAACTCATGAGCATCTTTTCAGGTCATGTCCCCAACATGATCGCTATGACTATCCAGTTCACCTGGATCAGCTCGTATCTTATTTGAAAGCTAACCCCACAGCATTCACTTTCAACTGCCCTCCTTGAGGTGTCAGATAACATGGTTGGGCAAGGTAGGTGCTAGATGCTGTTCCTGTTGGCTGGATTTGGTGGTCTGGGGTGCACTCAGAACAGAGTCCTAATACTTGGTGGGCTTTGGCTTTGCTGGGTTGAGGGTGGGGGCCTTTGTTCTGGAGCTTCGGAGTCAGTACTTTTCAGTCCCCCTACCATTCCTATAGGACTGGCCTGAGTCCTATAGGATTCCTGTAGGATTAGGCCCAAACCATATCAGAAACAGACTCCCAAGGGCAGTCCTATAGGATTCCTGTAGGAATGACCCTAGATTATCATATATGAAGAGAACCATACTTGTTATGACATATTTTTACACTAATATACACTTCTTTTATTACTATTCATCTGTTCCTATGACTACTCTTCATCAGACCCTTCTTCCTCCTCTGTCTCTGTCTCCTTGTCAAGTCCAATATCATCATCTTCCATCTCCTGGTTTGACTGTTTCTTCTGCTGCTTCTTGATTGTGTATTTAGTATGATAAAACAGCATAACATGGATGAACCAGTTGAAGTTTCCAGGAGTCATCCATTTGGCAATAGACTGATAGCCTCCAAGCCATGCATTGAGTTGTTCGCAGACTGTTAGAAGGACTGAAGTCCAGAGTTAAGAACTATCTAAATACAAGGAGAAACTATGTACTACTCACCTGAAGTCCAGAGTTAAGAACTAAGGACTTCAGGAGGACTTAGCTACAATGTAACTACTCTGTGACATGTAACATATCATGTGAGAGTCACTCTAACATACCCCCATGACTGAACATGTCTCTAAGTCTACAAACAAGAGAGAAAGAGAAAAAACAAGACAAGAAAAGACAAGAAAAGATCTAAGATAACACACCCATTGATTCTCTGCAAAAGTGAACTTTGGGAGCAGGGAGAGACTTTGTCAAAGAGTCTGCAATCATGTCTGCTGTTGGAATGTAATCCGGAACAATCACACCTTCTTCAACCTTGTCCCTGAGCCAAAAATGTCGAAGATCAAGTTGCTTCATCCTCCCATGATGTTCTGGATTCTTTGCAACTGTGATTGCACTTTGGTTGTCCATTTTGAGGGTTGAAGGTCCAGTAGCCAAATAACCAAATTCACCAAGGATGTTCCTCAACCTTTTTTTTTTTTTTTTTTTAAATCAAGGATTTATATACCGGTGCGCGAAAGCAGTCCGGTCACAGATATACATACACCCAAGTAATCTACCGTTAACCTATGCCTAGTGCAAGACTGGCTCTTGCGGGCCAACTTAGGACCATAAAACAATGGGCCCATACTCTCGTTGATGCCCCGACCGAAGGGAGGGGTCTAACAAAGTAAAAGAAGGGCACCAGAAGGGGGCCCACCAGCCAAACCCGACAGCCCAGGATGCGCGCATACTGTGTTAGCCACTGAAGGCAGACCATTTCAGGTCGCCGAAGCAGGGGGCTACAACGTCTGTCGATAGCGCCGAAGCTCCAGAACCAAAGCCCCCACCCTCAACCCAGCAAAGCTGAAGCCCGCCAAGTATTAGGACTCTGTTCTGAGCGCACCCCAAACCACCGAATCCAGCCAGCAGGAACAACACCTACCTTGCCCAACCAAGTTATCCGACACCCTGAGGGGGGGGTTGAAGGCGAATGCCATGGGGTTAGCCTTCAAAAAGGATATGAGCTGATCCAGACGAACTGGATAGTCGTGACGGTCGTGCTGGGGACATGCCTGGAATAAGTGG
>JADNYJ010000880.1:0-10593 GCA_015501075.1 Gymnopilus junonius | reverse complement strand
ACAGGGCGATCGCCTTGGCTATGGATCTTTGGGAACGAGTCGTTTGATACCGTCTCTCCGGTTGGTCAAGCTAGGCAGCTTCAAGTTGTATCTCCGCCTACACTGGTACCTATGCAAGGTGTCAGCGCAATGAGCTCGGCGAGGAGTACAACTTACCTCTCTTTCGATGATGACGATGAGTTGGCCTCGGAGTCAAGTGTAGGCAGTCCAGTACAACATCCAAGTTTGCAGCCTCAGCAGCAGGCCAGGACACCTTCCATTTCTTATGCACACTCTCCCAGATCATCTTCGCCTCTTCCTGGGGCCTCGCATTCTCTGCTATTCACAGATGATTCGATGACGGGAGCAGGACAGACCCAAACGCCTACCCAGGGATCGATTATCACCCCGCATGCCAGCCGTGCCGTATTCGGTCCCAGGTCACCTGAAGCCTCTCAAGCACAAGCATCACCGCAACTGCGTTCTCCTGGAGTAGACTCCCTCTCAGATCTCGACTTTCTGTCGAATCTTCTGCTAGCGAGTTCGAATTTGACTATGTCATGAGCGAGCCTAGCGATTTGGACAACGAGAGTGCAGGTGAGGGTAGGCCGATGAGCCCAGGCGGGAGGAGTGAAAGTGGAATGAGTGAAGCCGGGTCTGATGGGTGGAGTATGCCTCGAGCTCCTCCTGGTCCTTCAAGTGCTGGTAGAAATGAAGATCATATGGCGACAGTCAGAAGTATGAGGAGGTTTGGTCGGAGGTGAATTCCGTCCTTATCCTGAATTTCACGGGTCCAGGTTCCTATTTATTTTATGGGTGGTGATCACTATCTTTCTCGCACCTCGGCCTTGGTTCTCCGCTTTCAAATTTCTTTGGTCTGTCATCCTAAACCATTCCGCACATGACATTCTCGCATCGAAAGCTTACTTGCATACGCAGTCATTGGATTTTACCAGCCACGATTCTGTAGAGCTCACGTTGCAACATCCATCAGTTCCAATACTGTTCCTCCAAATTTCTGCTTTTTTCTCTTATGTGTTACTAATTTTGCTTTTTTGATACGCTGTCATAATTGTTTTCTTTTGTACTACTCGTACCCTGCCCATCTGTTCAATATTGCCAACTTTCCATAAACTTAGGTTCTGTTGTATTATTTATTTCCCAAATTTCTCATGTATTCTTTTTGTTTGTCGATTCTACAATCCCAGTTCCCCTCACTATTCCATCGATAAGAACCTAAACAATTACGGATTTTTATTTCATTACATTTGTTCGCTTCTGTATACTCCACAAACTACAACTTCTTGATTTCTTCTCTACACATTCTACTCCATCACTCTTTCATCGTTCTGTACTTCCTCGTGGTATATACACAATAAATACGTGCATTTGCTCCAGTGTCCATACCTTCATGTAATCCATGCGATATAGATCTAGAATGGCCTGAATGTCGAAGCGACGTAACCTTTCGATTACAATTCAACCAACTTTCTACGGCTTTCATTCCGCTGATCATGGCCGTACTTGAATCTTAATCGATATCTAAATTTGCCTTGTTATCTGGCCAGCTTTTTATAGACGCCCATGAAGCCCTTCTAAATCCCCATTCACACGCCAAGCACGGATACTAAGTATAGGTTCCAAAAATAGAACTGATTGATCAACGGAGGACCAGACCCGCTAAAACTTGCATGGTTTTGGCTGAACCTTGTCATTCTGATTCCTTGCCTCCCCCCCCCACCTCCATCTCCAGTGTCCTGGCTCCTCTGTAGAACAGGAAATGCCAAATTTTCGATGGGGTGTGGCTTTCGTAGTGGCGTGTGTCCTATGTCGCGTCTTGGCGGTCTATAACCCAGTGCGCGAACATGCTGGCCAAACTTTTTTCGATAGGTGGGCGTACTATGGCAATGTTGACAACACGACATGGGGTAAGTTCTGATTTTTTTCTCTACTCCGTAATTGGTTCTTGTTACCAACCGTTATTTTCCTCGTATTTTAGGAAATGTGACTTTCCAAGACCAAGCAAATGCTACCTCCAGAGGCCTGACGTTTGTCAACAGCGCTGGAAACGCGGTTGTAAAGGTGGACAACACCACTACCATCCTTCCTGCACCTCTCGTCAACCGTGACTCTGTGCGTACATAGCCTCAATTTTCCATCATTGCGCCTCCAATGAGCATGACCCAAACTCATGTTCACGCTTCTCCCTCTAAAATAGATTCGGCTCACCTCATTGGACAGCTATGGTCTTGGATCGTTGATTTTAATAGACGTAGTCCACATTCCTTATGGATGTTCGGTACGTGCCTTGTCCTTCTTTACTTCTGCTTCATGCGACTAATTCGGAGCTTTTTCTTTCCTTGGATAATTTTGCTTTTTTTACTCTTTGACTTTTAAAGGTTTGGCCTGCGTTTTGGACGTACGGGATTGAAGAAACATGGCCTCTCGCGGGAGAAATCGATTTTATAGAAGCTATTAATGACATGACCAACAACCAGGTCGCACTTCACACCACTCCAGGATGTTTTCAAGCTGCCAACCCGCCCCAAACGGGGCATACCATCGAGACGGACTGTTCAAAGCCTCAGGGATGCATCGTTGGCGAGTCGAAACCCAACAGTTTTGGACAGGGATTTGCACAGGCGGGTGGAGGCGTGTATGCGCTGTTAATGGAACCAACTGGTGTATCTTCTTGGTTCTGGAGCGTATGTTATCCTCATTTTTAATTTGATCTTGTTCCGTTTCTAACGCACTCTTCTCAGAGGGCAGACATTCCAGCCGACATCGCTAGTGCTACATCCTCCTCAACTATGGATATATCATCTTGGGGTCTACCAACAGCCTCGTACTCATCATCCGCTTGTAACATGACCCAATTTTTCCCTCCTCAAAATTTGGTTCTGCTAACCACCCTCTGTGGCGTCTGGCAAGTCGGGTTTTCTGCACCTGTAAATTTTTTGACATCCCGATATTAACACATTCACAGGGCTGGAGTTCCTTCCATCTACAGTTCGACATGTCATACTCCAACCAACAATTGCGTACGTCAAACTACAGTATAAATATTTCCAAAACCAAACTCTAGACTGATTCTACTCATATATGTAGGTAAACGACAACGTCATCGGCAACGGCAGCAACTACGCCAACGCGTACTGGGAGATCCGATACATCCGTACCTATCTGTCTGATAATGCCGCATCAAGCACCTCTAGCACTTCGGCCAATCCAAGCGCTTCAACTACTCCAGATGCTCCCGCTCCACCGTCAAACCCTGCAACTACTGTGGTAGTCGTGACTGAACCTGCGCAACCTACTATGAAGCAAACCATTCAGAGTTCGACAACTGCGCGCGCATTTGAGTCGTCGATTGTCTCTGGGATCCTTTCAATATCCGTGACTATTTTGGTAGCGACTAAGGTCTCAATATTCTGATTTTCTTTTCTTTTCTTTTCCTGGGCATTTGGGTGGAAAATCTGAACTTTTATTTATCGGTGATCAAATATCTTACCTAGAAGTTGTACTTCATTTCTTACCCGACTTTGGACTTGCACTTCCTACGACGCCAGTACTATACCCTGTACCGACATTTCTCCTGGACATTCATTCCTATTACAAAGTAAATATCCATCTTTACTTATACCTTGTATTAGAAAATCCATTTGACTAAGTTGGTTGTACTGTAGAATAAATATACCTTGATTACTTTGCACCGTAACTCTTGGTCTGAATTGCGCAGGGCTAATATCTATGACCATATATATATATAACAGCCAAACCCACTCCCTAAAGGTATATATTTTTAACCACATCAACTACCCGTCGTACTTCCTTTAGGCTACGCATACCAGTGACCTTGCGGTAGCTTCATTATTGGCCGAGGTTCTGCGGCTAACAACTCGCTGATGCCAATGTAGTAGGCGACGATAGCAGTCATAATTCCGGTTACTCCGCCTCCTTTGGTCGCACTTGCAGGTACAACAGGATGAGACAGAGTAATTATACAGAGAAAAAGACTTACGAGGCTCCTCCTGTAAACTCCCCGACGGCAAGGCAGAGGAATGTCACTGATAGTATAGAGAGAAAAATAGTGAAAGCAAAATTTCGACGGATGGTCGAAAGACTGCAAGAAAGGAGTCGTTAGACTGACTGACTTCATCAAATTAAGTACAGAAGATAAGCATACCTGAGGAAAATAGTCACTACAAACCACGTAATAAGATAAATCCCCATCGCATTTGCCAATTCTCGAGAATCGGAATATGAAGCCAGAATCCCAGTCCCAGGTAGTAGGATCATAGAGTAGGACATCCAGAATGCCCCGTATATTGAGAATACTGTAGCCACAGTCAGATCAATTAAAAAGGATAGAAGTGCCATAAAATCGTACCTGTAGCTCCGAAAACGTCGCCTCGGGGAAACTGCCACATGCCTGCAATGAATTGTAGGAGGCCACCGGTAAAAATGGTCATGCCAATTATAATGTCGGGAGTGTGAACGCCGCGGGCGTTGAGTTGTACAGAGAGAGAATAAATATTGTCGATGCGAAGGCGAATATGCCTCTAAAATCAATGGAAAAACGTGAGTAGACTCATCGAAAATGTAACAAGAGAAAACGCATGCTTACGCAGGATTTGGATTTGCGATTCTAAGTCTAACATGGCTTGTTTTTGCAGCCCAGTTTGGTAGGATGATGGAGAACGGTAGAAGCATCTGAATGATTTCCTCGGTCGACATCGCTGGCTTCCTTCGCAGAACATGGTCATCCATTATCGACATCGCTTCGGTAAGATATGATAATCGAGTAACTGTTAGAAACGGGACAGCAGTTACAGCACTGGTATTTAAACATGGGCCATGCGAAAGACCACCAATCTAGAATAGCCAAGATCTTATGTTCGCGCAATACGAAGCAGCATGACAATAAGCGGGAGTTCCGCCCCAATTGCCTATCCCGAAGATGGGGTACGATAACCACCGGTGAGTGTGTTCTGCATTAAAGCGGTATACAAGTTGACAACAGCATGGCGAGCGCAGTCTCGGCAAGTCTGGAGTAGGTGGCGATGAAAGACTAGACCAAGCTGCCAAACACCATTGGCAGAGCGGCGCGAAATTAAGAGAAATAATTTCCTTATCTGGTCCTCTGTTAGGAACCGTCCACTGATTCTGTGGGAAGACGAGAAAAGAAAGGCTGGAATGTGATCATTAGCAAAATAGGCGTAAGTCGAGGGACATCATCCCCTACAGGAAGTTTTCCATATCTACTACTAGTAACATACATATCAACACGCCCAAATAACTATGCCTAAAGTATCAGTCATGAAAAGCATTTCTCAAAATCCCCGTCACCATCATTCCGAGCATACGCTTGGCTTTGTACAAATGCATCCAGCGCACACAGTCCGTCTGCATCACCATCGCAAAATTCCAAGGGTTGCAGGGCATCGTTCACCAACACCCTGACAAACGTTCCTCTCTCCACCTCATCGTCCTTTCTCTGTACATCGACCCTTCTCCCAAATCGACCGAGACTTGTGTCGGTCAAGCTACACGACAACCTCTCAACCACCATCCGCCCGCTAAAAGGCGTCAAGTGACTGGTGACCCACGTCCGTCCAGGATCGGTATCCATTTTTGTTGGATCTAGAGGTCCCGGCTGCTTGAATAGGCCCATGGCAGTGTATATGGCTATGATTTGATTATCATGAGAAAAGTCGGCATAGAAGGTTCGATTGAGCGGGAATGTGACGGGGGAAGAGTCGAGAGTCCGGTTAGTCTGAGTGTTATCCCGCACAGGGGATTCAGTGAGTCGAGCCAATAGTTCGTTGATATATCCAACTCCTTGGACGGGTCCTAACGGTTGGCCATATCTATGAACGCCACGAAAATATACATCAGGAACAAGTAAGGGTACGTAACAAATAGGCATGACTTACCCAGTTCCGTAAAATTTATCTAGATCCCCGTTATACTCATACTGCTCAAACTCCTCGAGGGTGAAAAGACCACAAAATGGACTAGGGTTTCCAGTAGCGAGGGTCTCGAAAGCACAGAGAGGGATGAGATTCGAGATATCTGCAGAAGTCAAGGTGGCACCAGGAGCTTGAGCGTTCAGACGAGCGGCGATGGGTGCACCATAGATTGACGTCCAGGTGCTCGTTTGTGGATCCGAGGTGCCGGCATTGGGGCACATGGCGTCATCAAGGGTATCGTTTAGCTATAGATTGTCAATGGTACACATAAGACACAAAGAGAAGGGGAGACCGACTTTCTCATCAAGGACGACGGAAAGTACAGGGGTGAAGACCTCATCACTAGCCAAAGAAAATCCTAGTTTAAGGGTTAACGACATGAAATATAAATATGAAAAAATATGAAAATGTACCTGCTGTCCAATTGTTGGCAGAGTGAACTACACGAGAAGACAATGACGCTCTAACAAACGGTAGGTTGTCTTGCGATATAAGGGAGGAATAGCGATTGTACGCTTCTTTGCCGGCGTCCACCGACCTAGTAAATATGGGCAATGAAATAATGGGACGTAGGATAAAATCATTTAGACGTACTGGGCAGCGCCGAACGCAACCAAATCGTTTTCACCGAGGGTATAAGTGTAATTCTCTAGAAATTTTAACTTTGGATCTAGAAAGTCTGTAGCAGATTGAAGTCTTTGCAAAGCAGCTTTAATCCTGGCGGATGCACCGGACGTTGGAAATCTTGCACCATGTCGTTGGATCTGTATGGTTCTCGTCAGGTTTGGCGAAGCTAATAATGTCTCTTTTGCCTCACAAGATTGACCTGATAATAGTTTATGTCAGATGAAATCAACAATTTACAATGTCTATAAGAACTTACTTGGGTAATCGTACAATGAGAAGGCCTAAGAGGGTATGGTTGTACAGGGAAGTAGGGGGTATATGCTCCCCATGAATTCTGGATTACGGGAGGGAAGGGTGGCCTTTGGATAGCAGAGTTGCGTGGGGTGGAGTTAACAATGATGACCTCAGATAAATATAATGAGAGAATAACCACCAGCGAGATCACCGACACGACCAGGAAAATAAAACTATAATGGCGATGTCCTGAAGACGATTTAAGGAACGACCTCGCCAGAGTCCACAAGCTCGAATGTAAAAGTACACTTGGCCAACCACTTCTCTTGCGTGAATTGACATGCTCCTGGACACCGAAAACTTTTACTCCACCGACTCCAGCATCTGGAGAGCCATAGCCGCCGTTAAATGGCTCGAGTGACACATTTCTGGCATTGGAAGTTGGGAGACCGTCTGGGAATGACAATAATGGCCGGCCTTCTTCTGGGCCTGGCCCCTCCTCCAGATAAGCTTCCTCTGGAGATAAATCCTCTTCTGCTATTTCGAGATGAGGTTCCGACATTGTATGTGCCATTTTCTAGGAGCCCGGGCGACCCATGAAATGAGTATGTTCTAACTATCCAAGAGGCGTCCTCGGTGGTAGAACTTTAAGATTAGGAAGACAATACATCATCAACATGCTAAAGTTTAATCAAGAATAGGAGGCTGTGGCAGCAGTTCTGGCGGTCAGCTGGCGGGAGTGAGGCAGGCAGGCTGGAAAGAACGTTGCTTGCCAACAGCAGGCTCCCACCAATCAGACCATCCACGTGCCACCACCTACATAAATTCGAATTTCTTTCTTTCAACCAAGGGTTCAAGTTGTTCTCTATTTATAACGAAATAGTATGTTCCTAACGCTCAGTCACGAAAAACATTTCTCAAAGTCCCCATTACCATCATTCCGAGCATACGCTTGACTCTGCACAAACGCATCGAGCGTACACAACCCATTTTCGTCGCCACCACAAAACTCCAAAGGCTGAAGAGCGTCGTTCGCCAGAATCCTGACGAACGTCCCTCTTTCTTTCTTCCCATTCCCCCTGAAGCCAACACTGGTCACTTGGCAGGATAACCTCTCAACCACCATGCGTGCACTGAAAGGCGTTAGCCTGCTCGCAATCCACGTTCTTCCAGTGTCAATCTTAGTGGGATCCAGAGGTTTCGGTTGCTTGAACAAGCCCATTGCAGCATAATTCGCAGCCATCTGGTTATCATGAGAAAAGTCGGCGTAAAAGGTACGGTTCAGCGGGAATGTGACTGGGGAAGAATCAAGCGTTTTGTTGGTCTGCGTTTGGTCATGAACGGGCGTTTGCGTGAGTCGGGCGAGGAGTTCGTTGATGTATCCAACGCCTTGGACAGGGCCTAGCGGTTGACCGTATCTGAAAAAGAAGAAGAGGCCCATAAGCATAGGATGTTCAACAAGCTATTAAAAAAAAGGAACAGATCATACCCGGTCCCATAAAACTTATCCAAATCACCAAAATATTCAAACTGCGCAAACTCCCCAGGAGTGAAAAGATCGCAAAAAGGACTAGGTGCCTCTTTGACCAGTCTCAAACGCGCAGAGCGGGATGAAGTTGGAGATGTCCGCAGCAGTCAAAGTTGCACCGGGAGCTTGGCATTCAAGCGATCAGCGACGGGTGCACCATAGATCGATGTCCATGTACTGGTTTGTGCATCCGAGGACCCGGCGTTTGGGCACATAGAGTCGTCAAGAGTGTCATTCATCTGTGTTATAAATGTCAACATTGAGGATGAGTCGAGGAGTAAACTGAGACGAACGCTTTCTTGAAGGACTACAGAGAGGAAATGGGTTGAATACGTGATTGCTGGCAGATGAAAAACCTAAAGAAAAGTTCAGGGAAGAAAAAAAAGGAGAGGACATCTCATACCTGTCTCCAATTAGTAGCTGAATCAACCACTCTTGAAGACGAGGACGCGCGAACAAAGGGTAGATTCCCTTGATACGAGGAATGAATATCGATTGTACGCCACTCTGCCGGCTTCGTCTGATCTGGAGATATTTATATCGACAATGGAATTGTGTATAACAGGAGCTTTCAACGAACTGCATGGCGCCAAATGGAATCAGATCGTTTATACCAAGGGCATAGGTAAAATTCCTGAGGAAATCCAACTTAGGATCCATGAACTCAGTGGCAGACTGAAGTTTCTGCAAGGCTGCCTGAATTTGTGTAGCAGCGCCAGATGTTGGAAACCGTGCTCCATGTCGTTGAAGCTGCACGGCTTTGTCAGAGACTCGAGGAATATAAAATTACAGCTTCCTCACAAGGTTGACCTGGCAAAATTCTATTAGAAAAAGAATAGAGCAGAGTAACGAACATACCTGGGTAATCGTACAATGCGATGGTGGTACAGCGTAAGGTTGGACGGAGAAGTATGGGGTATACGGGGCCCATGAATTTTGGATTGCTGGAGGGAAAAAGGGTCCTGAAGAGATGCTTTTGGAGGCGTAAGCGACGAGGAATGCCATGGAGATGAACGCGTAAATGGCGACGAATGAGGCCATTGAGCTTGGTGGGCTTCACCCCAACTCGAAGAGACGCCTTGAAAGAGACCTTTGAGAGAGAAGTCGAGTCGAAATATCCAACCATTCGGCCAGCGCATCTTTGTTCATGGTCCCGCATGGTCTGGCGCACCATATGCCATGCGGGAAGCCAACGGAGTTAGATTCCTTCCCTTCTGTCGCAGATGCTTCCTCCAAATTCCTAGAGATTTTAATTACATTGGTAAATTCTGGGCAAATTGGTAATAGGTGCCATATCCAAAAAGCTTTAAGAATATGCTTGAAGCTTAGAAGAGTGCAGAGGAGTTGGAAATGAGCGACAAGAGCGCTGAATACCGGACTATGAAAGAGGAAATAAAGCCGAATAAAGACGCTTTCCACAAAATTCCAGCCAATCAGAACGCCCACGTGCCACGTTGAATTTATCAAAATTGAACAAAAAAAGTAGAAAGAATCGTCAATTTATTTACAGGGAGCAGGACAATAGAAAATGGTCTATGCTTTAGTACAGAGTAGCGTAAACATAATTAGTAAACTTTAGGCACCATAACATGTTGATCCTTGGCTAGAGACCGCATCAACAGTGACAAGGAACGACACAAACACCTGCGAAGAACACTTAAATGTCCCCCCTTCCACCCTCGCCTTTCACCATACTCTCATAAACATCAATCATATCCCACATCTTTCCAATTCCCTTCACTTCAGGCAGCCACTCTCCATTATTCACACAGAGCACCTTCATACGTTCGTGGTACTCTAGATCAGGCAGAAGCTTGGGGGTGATCAAGAAGTACTGTGCGCTGTCGGCCTGGCAGGTGACGTTCACCATCGAGTTGTGCACGACACGCTCGGCGCGCTGGTCCATGCCTTGGTTGATCTCGTCCACGAGTGAGAATGGCGCGCGAGCTTCTTCGGTCAAACTCATGAGGTAGAGGATGGTCGTGAGGGAACGTTCCTGGAAATATCGCAATAATCAGCACATGAAGAAACGATAGGAATAGGCAGAAAGAATAAAAAGAAGCCTCCTGTATCAAATAGTCCAGGCGGCATGACCAGGAAAGCAAAGCAACAGGAAAAAGACATCAACGCTTACACCACCAGACTGCCTATGCCGCAGTGAGCAGTTGCAATTTTTCGCTGTCGCGGAACTTGACAAGAATATCAATCGCCCATTTCTCAAAGTCCTCATCCCCTGATGCGGATCTCGCCAGC
>JADNYJ010000088.1:0-158953 GCA_015501075.1 Gymnopilus junonius | reverse complement strand
GGGCAACCCTTGCTGACATGACACCTAGAGACCACTTTACAATTGATGGTCTGGGAGAGTGGAAAATGAAGAGATCTTTAGCAGGATGTTTAATCAGGGAAAAATTGAACAGCGAAGTCAAGGACAGTGGATTATAGTCATTGAGATCATCTAATTCTTGTGGTACTTGTAATGGCGACTTCTGGTCCGAGGAAATACAGGTCACAAAAGTAGATACGGCCTGCTGTTCATTGAGTGAGAGTGAATTCCAGGATGAGTCCGACCTAAATCCAAGGAACTTCAGGGTGTCTCCTGCAGATAGTCATCTGTATTTTTGGTTGGGAACAAAAAAAGAGCCCAATGAGATCATGTAGCCATAGAGGCGACTCAGATTTTCAAGAACATCGGTTTGCGGGGTTTCGTGATAATCATCATCTGGCGTATAGTTATCTCCCAGCCTATCAGATTCTGCTATAGGAATCAAGGGTAAAGATTCAGGTGGAGAGGATTGTGCATTGTTTTGAGCCGTGTATTGAGGCTGAGAGTTATTATTACCATCGTAGTCATAATCATCGTCACTATCATCTCCTGGGTCATATCCTTTCAGGACAGGCGAGCCTAGATAATCTGTGCAGAAATCCCATTCATTGAAGAAGGGGTTGTATTGGGTCTTGAAGTCCTCGTAGCAAGCAAGGGTGTTTTGATGATTGGATTTCTTGACATGAACCCTAACATACACTTTAATGCCACCAGATGAATTGACCCTCTCCCAAGTATACATTTTTGTGTTCTTCGTCGGAGGATTGCATTCATATGATGCACGGCGCTGACGTTCCTCGGGAGTCTGAACAGTTTCCAACTCTTTTTGGAGCTTATCTTGCCGGGAGAAGTAGTCCGACCAATGGTTGAAAATTCGGTCATCTGGATTGGTCCTCTCGACCATTCCTTGAGAAGGTAAGGCAGCAGCTTCTTCAGCTGAACGATGAGTCTCCGTATTATGACGTTTTAGAAATTCTTTGAGAAACAGCGAGGTAGAATTCGCATCATGAGAACAAAGTTCATCTTCTTTCAAGAATTGGGAAGTGACAAATTCAATGACAAAGGAGGGCGCAAGGTCAAGAGATAAGACTTTTAATGTGTCGTCGTTAACAGGGTTCCCTAATGTCAAGTTGTAATAATGCTTGATGACAAGCATCGCGAGAGGAAAACTAGGCGAATGGAAAATGCGTTGCAGAGCTCTTTGGAGTACTTCATTAGGAGGGCGGAGGTAGGTGAGTTCGCAATCTCTTGCCACAGCTTCTTCCTCTCTTTTGGACCACACGAACCATACTGGGATGTGATGAGCGAGAAACCATTCGATTTTGGATGGGCAACTTGCTGCTCAGTCAACTGCATAACAATTCCGGCACGGGAGTAGCAGCATCGAAAGAGTTGACCGTAGACCCCATCAGTCCGCTAAGCCAAGCATCACTGAAACCGCGGTCAAGCAGTAACCGATACCAGCAATGCAGGCCGGCATTATCTTCTGGATCGTTGGCATAGTTCACAGTTTGGGCTATCAGGTAGGATAAAAATCCCATCCAGATTGAGAACCAGTCCCTCGCCATGTTGATCATCCTCCACGCAGTTGCCTTCGACTTATGAGGGCGATTATATCCAAATGCCGACAGACGGGGGGGAGGGTTTCCAGGAATACGGTAACGTAGTCTAATTTTTTGTGGCTTCGAACAGCAGCACCTCTTTCTCGAGCCAAGCTTTGGCATCTTGCTCACGCATATGATAGCGTTTTTCTGAACTCCGTCCTTGAAATGATACCCAGGTCTCTTCAACTTCGGGTTTCCAGCACATCGGCTCGAACGGTGGTGAAATAAAAGAGGGTGACAAAGGGACAGCACAAAGCCAACCCCAGACATCTGACCACCACACAGGTTGCTGGAACATTTCACGATGCAAATGCGATCTTTTGAAAGGGTCGCCAGACAATTGTGGAATGACGACTGGCCTGGAGCAATTTGGGGAGCAGTATAAAATGCCTTGCTGAACGAATGCTGACCAGTTTGAAAAATCGACTTCATGATCATCCAACGGCCTAGAAACATGGAGTTGAGTGGCTTGTGAACATGTCATGTATAATAAAGCATACCTGGAGCAGGATGTGCCATTTCTGAGTATACTTGTGCCATCTCTGAGACGACGCGTTGCATCGGAAAGTCCAATGCAGCGCAGGAGATGAGATGAACATGAAGACAGTGATGAAAACAAGCTTGTTACTGTTCGCGTAGATCAGTGTGCTGATCGCGCATGTGAACATTGTCACACTCTGAAGTCTCAACACGCTGCATACTATGTTAGCCTCTTACCACAGAGGTGGTTGTTGAGTGCCTAAGAATATTGGAATTTCCGATATTCTTGCTTTTGCGAACCTTCGACCATTTCCACATCCTGACCAGCATCCCCACAAGCTCGATGGTGACAACATTATTGCTGGGAGGCTTTGGGCCTCCATGTTTTGTCTCAACGCGAAGATGTACTCGATACGCATAGTAATCAATGGTAAGTGAGCTGTAACTGGGTATAAATGAATATTTTGCTTATGGACATGGGTTCTGAATTCTAGATCTCATTCTCAGTCCTCAATCTCTGATTCCCCTCCCACAACTCCCTCAGATCGCCTACATGCTCGTCCATCAACGTCCTCAGCTTCTTCTCCCTATCTTTAGCAATTCTAGATAAAGCCCCATCATCTCTGCCCCGGTCCTCCTCTGAAAATCATACACCACACCTTGCACCATCGTTTTTACTGGACCGTTATTCTGAATCGTCCAAGGGAATTGAAGTTTGGGTTGGAGGAAGAGCTGCCGCTGCTGGAGTCATGCGTCATAGCAGATGTCAAGGACGAGCCGGCCGAGAAACAGAAGACGATGGACGGGATGTAGAGGATGTCAAAGTTTTGGTTTTTGTAGACTTAGAGTGACTAGAAACAGCTGAAATAGCATTGAAGTTCACCCTGGATGCAGACGATATATATGGTGCGCTCTCATCGCAAAGGGCTACGCTGAGAAATGGAAGTTATTGATAAAGTCGGTCCCGGTAATCCGTCGTGTCGAAGGAACAGCTTCGGCAGAAGGCTTTCGGGATGCCATTATTACGCTGGGTAGGGTCTTTGAAGATCCACCAACACTAGCCCTAGCTTTTTCTGAATGCAGTAGGAAAAGGGATTGAAAGGCCCAAGTACCTGGATACTACTACCGCTCTCACTGGACGATCGGTTTCGGTGGCTTGTCTGGAGCACAAAAATCCAATAGAAGCAACTTGCCCCGGCGTATATTCAATTGCAAAACTCTTGCCACATCGCTTTCCTTTCATTGGTAGTGTACAGACACAGTCTTATTCTATATAATATGGCTGAGTCCTCTATTCAACCCTCTCTTCCTCGAATTCATGCCGCAGCAGTTGCTCGCGTATTCGGTCTTGCGGCATCTTGAATCCGCCTGCTAACTTCTTTGTCTTGATTGTGGGCGTTGCCTCTGCTTTGTATTTGACGGCAAGTTTAATGATACTTATGACTGGCCAACAATCCTCGTACTTCTCCAGTTGCGGCCACTTGTCAGGCTCTTGCATCTACAGTTGAAATTCAGTCTACAGTAATTTCCTGGGTGGAGTGAACCCACCTTTTGACAAATCTCTGCAACTTTTTCCTTACTTTGTCCTCGGAAGCTGACAGTCACGTTAAGACTAGTCCGAACTTCGTGGCGCACAGCCTCCTGAGATGGTGGTTAGGGGACTTCTTTTACAAACATAGCACACAATGATCGTACTGTTAGTGCTGCTACAGCCTCTCCAGTCCAATTATAGTCATCAACCAAGACTTTGTCTATGGAATATCTGCCTGATCCTGGCCTGCCAGGCTCACCAGGTGGTTTAGGAATTTTCGTTGTATCTGGCCCCAGAGACGATGAGGGAGTGATGTTATTTGTTAGTGTCTCCGATGGTGAATCAACTGGTGAAGGTGTGACTTGGTCAGTGGCGGGGTCCTGGAATATGACAACACGACGTGGTGCCACTGCGTCTTGTACCCTGGTAGCTGTCAAATCTTCAGGTCTGAATTCAGTACGGGCAGTCAGAACAGGAAGAGGAGGTGGGGGCGAAAGTTTGAATTGAATCCATGGCGTGATTAGAGGGAGGTACTTCTGTACGTAGGAATATCTTGTATGAGCGTCTTGGGAAGGCATCTGGAGTTCGTTTGTTCTGGTTGGTTTGAGTATAGAACCGCCATATTATGTACACAATGACACTCTCGAGGACAATGCAATGCGAGGAGCAGAACTTCCATCTTTGGAACAAAACTATGACCGATCGCTAAGGAGTGAAAGGAGTCACTTCGGAAGTGCCACTCATCGCTTGATAAACTCCCTTTGAACTCTTGCGCTGGGTTCGTCACTGTCCTTTGTTTTCCTGATCAACTGTGACTTACTCAGTACCTCGTACTTAAGCAGCTGGTCCATTTGATATTCTGTCTCTTTATCCTCCGCTACTCGCTTGCTATTGCCACTGTCAACTACTCTTTCCTGATGGTATAAATCATTATCTAAATGGTCTTGCATTGATGCTGACTTTGTCATTCAGATCCCCAAATTTGCGCTTTGTAAAGAATTAGATGGGGTTGGCGGGCCTTTAAATGCCCCTCGTCTTTACTGATGATGGGAAATTCCTTCTAGGAGGGAGGTGAGTGGGTTGCCGGTGTCATGTGACCCCGTCCTCTTATTTCGCAGGTGACGATGAGCGAGTTCACATTTGGATACCCGGACTTTCGAACACACACAGGTTTTGAAAGATGATCGATGGGGCCAAATAACAACTTTGACATGGGTTTATCATGAACCACGGACGGCGCTCAATAATACCTGGTTGTGCATTGGGACTGGAAGAGGCTCGATTACATTGTGTCCCTTCGTCAGAGAACACTCAGTACGTATTCTGTGTAACACATATCTTTGCGTTCTGACGTTATCATCCAGTCAAATTCTGTCAGACCTTTCGCTTGGAGGAGGGCTATAACCGCTTCGGCTTTCAATTTGAACGATGCTGGTCGAAGCAGCGACTTACGATGATCAGAATTCTCGACTTGTTCTTGCAAGTCATTCTGGGTGTCTTCGAATGTATAAAATTGAAAAATGTAAGTCAATGATGTGCAATGCTGGTACATCTACTGACAAATATGCGTAAAGCACCTCCAGAAGTTCAAGAGCTCTGGGCTATAAGAATCGGAGATGCAATACCGCGCGCTCTGTTTTTCTTCGGAGGCGCCACCAAAGTCTGCTTACGTTATGCTTGGAGAATGCACAAATGTTCGTATTTCTTTTTCTTCTTTTCTTTTAGCTTTTGCTGAATCACACCAGGAGCTGTAGGGAAGCTCAAAATCATAATTTATTATGGAGAAAGGCTTTATCAGGTGGAATGTGAGTTAATTGCATGTCGTAGAAGTTGGGGCACTGATGAATTTCACAGTGGAAATGCAGCTTTATCGAGCGACGAGAAGGTTCTCCTGGTCGACAACTTGTCTACTGGTTCATTTGATATTTATGAAATCCCATCGCAAACCCTGTTAAGGTCGTTTCAGCCAGCCTCCACTCATCGATATGTAAAGCAATGCCATTCTTGGAGAGTGCAAGGACAGCTGTCTGTGGCAGTACCAATAATGAGGTATGAGTAATGGATGTCACGAACGGCAAATGTCTCCAGTTGCTGAAGACAGCCACCAAAGGTATGTCTTCCTACTTTATGTATGTTTGGGTTTTTGAGTATGTTTCCCAGATGATATGATGCAAGTCGTAGCTGTTTCAACAGCCTATGCCAATAGGCACCTGATTGCTGGTGGATCAGGCTCTACCCCTACTGTCTATCTCTGGGAAAAACTCAAAGAAAGTGAACAAAATAATATTGTCGCATCACAGGCTGTCCCCGTTGAGCGACATGATAGGTCAGGAGTCAATGGCCCTGTCATTCTTTTTGTATTAGTGTGCACATACTCTAATTGGTATCCTCATGTATGACAATTTGTTGACTTCTTAGTTGAATGGGGCAAAGAATTTATTGAATCACACAATTTCAGTATCTAGATAAATATATAGTATACACATGTACAGAAGAATAGATTACTTTCTTTGAATTTACGCCCAATCCAATCAAAAATCTGAGGTAAATACAAGGTAAATAGCATTAAAGAACAGCCTACGTGAGAATTCTGAATACTGGTTGTTAATCTAAGAAAGTCTACGTAATATTATATGTGGCGGCCGAACACAGCCACTGATGCGCAGTTTTGCGCTTGTTCCTCCCTCGCCCTCGCTCCGCTCCCTCATGCACCGCTTGTTTCCTTCTTGAGATTCCGCCGCAATAATGCCAATATTATGAATGCCAGATTTCCATAAGTGAAGATCGCCTGGGCCTTTCACGATCATGAACTCTGAAGACGCTTTATTCTGACAATCTTGTTACCCTTCGGTTTTCTCCATTATCTATGTTCTAGGAAGTGACAAGGGAGGTTTTACTTGCAACACGGTACTTCTGCTCCAGCAATGCATTCATGTTTATGTTTAGCTCCTTAAATTCTGATGTTAACATAATTACTCGAGTATTGTAGATAGCGGCTGGAAGATCATTTCAAGTACTTCTGCCAAACCATAGAGTTCACTACCCTGGACTCTTTCCTGCATAATGGGCATGATACTTTATCCCTCGAAGCTCCATCAGCCTCTATCCATTTGTCTAAACATCGATGACAGAATATATGCCCACAAATCAAACTATATCTAACAATTAATTCAGTCATTCAGAAAATTGTCAACCACTCAGAATGACTTCGCGAATCCGTGCTGCAAACTGAACACTCTGCTTGTCATGCAATGACTTGAGGTGCTAGAGACGAGCACAAGTTGAGAAGATCAGAATGTCTCGAAATCGTTACTGGCTCACCTTTTTCAGCTTATTACATTGCTCATAATAAGCATCTGTCATCTATGGGCACATGAGAATATAGGTACGCATGATTAGAGATCAAACACTGACCTCATGAGCCTTGTCTAATATCTCTTCTGACTAAGTTGAGATTGTATATACTTTTCCGATATATCATGATACTTCTCGTTGAGCTGTGCATGGAATCATTGCGTTTTTGTAATTCCTTTTCGTAAGTTCTGCTTATCTGCAAATCAAAATTAGGGGAGCTGAGAATGCGGAAGTGAAATGAACGAACTTCTTCTATTTCGGCTCTCTTTTCTATCATTGCCTATAAATGAATGATTACTTCAGTTAAGAAATGTCAAATGCGATCATGATGATGCTGACATCAAGGTGACGGCTTGAATCTCTTTTAATTGCTTCGCCCATTCTTTGTCTAGCTTCTGTTCAAGCATTGCCAGCTTTTCTGCTAAGCTACAATTTTCCTTCATCAAACATGAGCATATTAATAACATTTATGATTGTAATCTTGCTCACCTCCTCAAGATCATCAATCTTTTCTCGAGCCGCGCCAACTTCTTGCGTGTGTTATCTATAAGCTGTTGGAATTCTAATACCTATGCCCAACCATATTTATTATTGTGATTTCTGTGGTAGAAATGCATATAGACTTGCTTGAGAAACTGGTAAGGAGATGATGTCCTCACTGCGTTGTGGCAGCTGCGATGATGTATTGACTTCGCCTATCTGCATATAAAGTTAGACAAAATATTGGCAATGTAGATTGTGATTATTATACCTCAACACTCTCCCTACTCGTTGTAACTGGTGTTCGATAGTGCATTGCTTCATTCCCATTTCGTGTCAATTTTTTGGCCACCAGAGCAGAAAATTTCCCCCCCTTGGTCCGACGTACTGAAGTTGAGGACATTGACAAAAATATTGGTATGAAACGTGCAGTCATGATCTCTTAAAGGCAATAAAAGTGAGTGGCACAGCAGGCTTGTGGCACCTTCGACAAAGTACAAAGGACACAAGCGATTGCATTGAAAATCATCAGAAAGGGCTCCCAAATAAAGAACAACATTCTGAAGTGAGTGGCTTGGTGGATGTGAACCTTCAGCACAGCTGTCCGCCTTTGATTTTACAAAGACCAAAAAGGTACCTTTGTTCTATTATTTGGTTCAAATACGGGACTTTCCTTTAAATTTTGATGACATCAATCCACAGTCATCAATTTCTTCAGTGGCTCAGCAATGCCTCTGCCAGTATTGCTTGGTGGATGAAAATCCCCGATAGTTGACGAAGAAATGGGAAATGTTGAGTATGTATGATAAAAAATATTTCTGATTCCTGAATTAATGTTTTTGACTGGGTCTTACCTAGGATAATGTACATGCTCAGGAAGTACAGGTATGACATATAGATGCACTGATACATATCTGATGAACAATGTGAGCAGCCATCGAGCAGTAGTTCTGTAACATCAGCGCCACAGTCAGCTCAGGTGACAACAAGTAACTCGCTGACCACTTCTTCACACCCAACTGCGATGAGTACTGCTTTCGATCGAAAACGCTGCCGCGAAGTCCTGCAACAAGGTCAACCAAACATCATACACCAAATCGACGCAGATAATACGAGATCTATAGTAAGGGTGCTGGACCACGGGGATGAGCCAGAAGTTCATGAGCGTGCTCTTGAACGAGATTTGGCCATTGCCGATAGAGACAGGCTCTCCGATGAATGCAATGAAATTGCCGCTGAAAGAGACAGGCTCACTGATGAACATAACAAGATTGTCGCTGAAAGGGACAGGATAACCGATGAACGTAACGAAGCTGTGGTCAACAGGAACCGGGTCATTGCCGAACGTGATGATGCAGTTGCTGGAAGAGAACAACTCATGGATGAACATAACAAGGCGATTGATGAAATGAAAGGGATGACTGCCGAATGTGACAATGCAACTGCGGAGAGAGACCAACTTGCCACGAAATGTAAAGAGCTCGAGGACGCACTACCCGTAGCTATATGTCAGGAAAGAGAAACATTGTTGAAAATGCTTCGCGAGTTTCAGAAAATGCAAGCTAATCATAAAGAAGAGATGCAGATCATGAAGAAGGAAGTCAAATCGCTCACGGAATGGCTAGACAAGGCCCTCAGTGCGTTAGAAACCCATAAGGATGTACGTCAATTAAACTTCTTTCTTTTGCCCTTTCTAACCCAAATTTTCAGCCAATGAGAAGGGAGCCAAACACGATGCTCACAAATCCTCTGCCAGTCCATCCGACGCCCGCCAATTTGTTACCAGATGACCTTATGCACATTGATCCACCACCTGAGAATGGGCCACTTGTCAATATCAGTTAGCTTCCCTCTTCACCACTCAGTCGCCCGCCTTATGGAAACCGACAAACTGCTGTGCCAGCCCTGGTTGGTGAACAGCTTCCCTCCTCACCACTCAGTCGCCCACCTTACGGAAACCGACAAACTGCTGCACCAGTGCTGGTTGGCGAACAACTTCTTAGGACACCAAACAGGCAAACCGCTCCACGTTCAACCAGAGAAGTGCAAGTCGATGAAGGAGTTGAAGCTGACACAGAGGGAGACCATGCATTCGTGTCTATTAAGGTATGTGGCATCAAGATTCTACAAGGTGTAAATCATGCAGGGCGGCTTTCAGGACACAAAACAGAGGATGAGAAAGGCAAAAGAAAAGGCGGCTTTGAGTCCGCTCATGTCCTGATTGGTGAGAGTGACCTTTACACTGAAGTGAACAAGACTCATGGTGAATAGGCTCAGTCACCAATAGAGGTCATTCAACCACCAGGTCAATATTCCAGACAGCTTGCGTCCTTCACAGGTCTGATCAGCAGGTTTCAATCGCCATTAACTCCTGGCGCAACACCTCTTTCAAACCCATCAACTCCTGTTCGGCTTCAGCAAAGCGCGGTACTGCTTCAAAGTCCATGGGAGCAGCCGTTTGCGCTGAATACAGATCGTTACTTCCAACGCGCCCTCCAAAGCAGTCCCTCCCATCAGAAGCCGTCTCCAACCCAAATCCCAATCTCACAGCACCAATTGTCAGAACAGACCATTGCTCCGCCAAGCGACTCCTTGCCAAGTGTATTTCCGACCAATGACCAACCTCATTCCATTAGCACCCCTTCTACTGCCCAAGTTCTCCCAGAAACAATCATCTCACAGGCACCAACACAAGATGGCCACTGGCGACAGGCGATGAACAATAACTCTGATAATGATATTGCAGCAACATTATTGATGGGAATGAGAGATCTTGCAAAGGAAGTCAAGGCATTGCACAATGACGTAAGATCGCAGCGGCCACATTATATCCCGTCTGGAGGAAACAGTCATTCCCCTTTCAAACCTCCATCTCAGCCTCGTCTGTGAAGCTGGGAGCATCAAGAATTAATAGTGCGTGACTAATTTATTCTTAAACCTTCACATCGCATTATCTTGTCTGATAGAAACAAGCACGTCAATATATGAACACTCTACTGGGGATTGAGCATGACGAAGAGATAGTGGAGAAATGTTGGGGGCACTTTGCTTCGCATGAAGACCTTGAGCATTTTGATGAAAGAACAATGGATCCCCCAGCACTCGAACAACTTTATATCTGCTGGGATGATCCAGGGGCCGCTTGGAATTTGGAGCTTGCTGACCAATTTCAAAAGGCACTGATAGAAAAGGTTGCAACTTTTGAAGGATGTGAACAAGAAATATGAGACTATTTTATGCAATGCATCAAAACACTTTGAAATAAAAGGACGTCAAATTAGAGATGGAGAAGACGAAGCTACAGAAGAGCCCGGATTTCCAACCGCATCAAAATTGAGCAGCAACAAAAGAGGAGACGTGAGCACGCGGAAGTATTTACATACACCATTGGCTGGAATGTACCGATAACATCTCTTCACAGCATCTGCAAAATCGCCTCAATATCTGTATGAACTTGGCTGCCGAAAACCAGGCCTTTGAGAGCGCGTTCTGTAGTGCACTCATTAGGAATTGATGGGACCAGTTCAGATGATACCGATGGAGAAGAATATTCTGTCAGATTATTGCCGTGGAGGTCATCTGGAATGGTGCAATTGATGGACTACATCGACAGCTGCATTGATAGGCGGACCGTGTATGGAAATGCGCGACCTGGAGGGCGGGCAAAACCCCGAATGCTCGAATTACACAAGCTAATAGCGAGCGAGATGCTCCAGCTCTTTTGCCGATCAATATGTACAGTCAGCACTGGCTGAGCACTCTAAGCAGATTTCAGAACACGAAGTTGGAAGCAAAAGAAGAGATTCCCATACCAGAGATACTACAATTCTGATTGTATTTATATAATTTTTGATAATAGAGGACGGATGTAGCCAACGCGTTCTGGGTTGAAGTTAATTCCAGAGTACTCATAAACAATATTTTATGAGACGTACCTTCTGCCAAGAATTTTTACTTTCGTTCAGCACATAGATGCAGGATGGAACTCCTTGAACAGCTGGCTCTTGTAAACGCATACAAATCGCTGACAGGCTGAATATCCGGATTCCAATAATCTCGGGGCATTTGAGAGGAAGATAAGAGTTGAATAGACGGAGGCGATGACGACGGCGGAGGGTTTAGCGAGGAGGGTATTTCTTGCCCATAGACTGCACAAAGTAAGTACTGTTGAGAATATCGGAAACTCCAATACTCTCTGACTAGTACTTAGCAATGGCGAGGGAATCCTGTTCGGTGATGACTGCGACGCGCTGATCTGTTGATCACCTGTAGTGTAACAATGTATTACAGTCCACGTGCGCATTTAGTCATCATCAGGAACACGCTCATCTATTTTCTGTCTCATGCAAGACACCAATGGCCAGCGTCCTCCAGCGTCTTGCACCTTCCTCAGAGCCTCTGGGCCCTCGGTGCCCGAATCTCATCCACTCCGACGTTTATATTAGTATGTGGGTCCTTGCATGAAGTGCAGAGCGTTAGATTCCGGAGGAGATAAGGATTCGAGAGGGACTCGATAAGCATGGTGAGTTTTTCCCTCTCTGGCCTTCGTGTAGACCTTTGCTAAACATTGCTTTCTCAGGTTGACTTGATGCAGGTATTGGATAGCAGAGCATCGAGAATGCTCAAGTACTAGCTAGAGATTATTGGAATTTCCGATATTCTCAACAGTACTTACTCCATCCTCGCCAAACCCTCCGCCGTCGGTCATCGCCTCCATTTCTGCGTCTCATAAACCTCGCCCTCGGTCATCGTCTCCGTCGTCCTCATGAAGCCTGCACGTCACATGTACTTAATCATTGAATTATGGGCTGCCTTCACTACCTACAATGTTTCAATCGGGCTCTGCACTAATTACACCAACCAAATTCATATTACCGACATTCATCCACAATTCCCATTTAGTCAATCGGCCAACCCCCTTCCAAGGTAGTGTACACGTGAGAGGGAAACCACAACAGCAGCTTGCTGTCCTTTCCAAGAAATGATACATTTCGCAAAGTGGGTCTCCACACTCGAGACGTGGACGAGGGTATAGCCATCCTCAAGCTCTGGACTCCAGATGCCCGCCCTCAAGAATGGGTATTGGGCTACGGGTCGGTTGTCAGAAGACTGACATGTGCCCGCATAAGGAGCCAAGTGTCGTTGTCATCTGCTGTTTCGCCACTCTGTGAAAACTGTAGCATCTTTTCGATGCAGTATGGCACAGATGAATCTTGAATCATTACGCAACTATTCCCTTCATGCGTTCCTCGCGTGGTGTAGGATATTCCATCCAAGGCTATGCGACTGGGTGATCTGGCTGTCTCGGGCACAGAATTGAGTATTTCCTGGAAGGCAGCTATAACATTTGGGGTGAGTTTTTCCATTCGAGCCCTGTCAAAATAATGGTCCCTAATGTCGTAATCGGCAGGTTCGCTGTCGAGCATGTCGCCGTCGTTCTGGTTGTTGTCGGCTGCAAGCGAGTTCCGTTTGTCGGATCTGATCAAGCGCCTGAACATTTTAAAGCAAAACTGTATTGACTGAGGGCATGTCGTCCTGTAAAATAGTGCCCTGAAGTTCGAGGATCGATACCATGATCGACCAATTGTCTCCTCGTATTCACCTGATTTATAATTGGTCGATACCTTTGAAGGTTCCCAATCATTCGTTCCAAGGGAAATGTCCACCAACCATGCATAGGGCCATACATGAGAAGGAGCTCGCCTATATGCATTGCTACATGATGATTTGCATGACACTTGTACTCGGGAAACGTGTCTCGCAATCCTTTCCGATATGCTATCATGTGCTTCAAGTATTCTTCGGCGTGTTTCTGTGAAGTTATCCTTGACGATCCTACCACGATAGCTGACAGTAGCATCATGGTAAGGTGGAGCAGCTTCTTGCGCTCTCTGCCAATCTCGTCATCAGGACACTCGGACCAGAGGCGAATCAAGGTCACTGGGAGATATAACGAGCCGAATACGCCATTGATCTGACTTCAGCTTTGGTCCCGCGGAAGAGACTGTAGTGGGTACTGAAGTAATCCAGGATGGTTTTACCATATGTTCAATATCATGCCAGATCTCATTCATTTGCCTGTTGTGAAGACGGCGCCATGTATGTGTCCCGTAGATGACATTTCCTGTCTGAGCCGCTATTCGGAGTGAGTTAAATTATAATGATCAACGGAAATGAAGAGACTAACCCATGACAATAGCATCTTGGCAATGCCTTTCTTGTGAAGCACATTTTTCCTTCCAGCCTCCTTTACTTGCTCGGCGTTACTTTGTTCATCGCTGCCCGTGATGCATCCGATACCGCGTGCAATGTACAGAAGGGCTTCCAATGAAATTCTGTTTCCGCACCATTCTGTTGCTACTCTGTCGAACGCAGCAGCATCGGAAACGATTACTTCTTCTCCCAGCCATTCTAATAACTTCCTTACTGCAGCTTTTCCGTGTTTCGAGTTCGGTAATGGGTTCCTCGCCGCTGGATTCGATATGCAAATGAGCGTAGGAGAACCGTTTTCATTCGGATTTTGATGAGGATTATAGCCAAGTATATTCTGGAAATGCTCTTTAATCAGCCCCAGAAATAAATTGTGCATCGGATCAATGACAAGATGTCTAGTCGGATCGTAATATGGTAGCCGAAGAAGCTCAGTTGAACGTAGGCCTGACTGGTCGAAAAAGCTTTCCGCTTCTTTAGCTGATGGGGCCGAGCGGTATAATTCCGCCCAATATCGGCATTCTTCATTGTGGCGCAACCTCCAAGAGCCGTAGTTAAAGTTGTCATAGTCTGTTTGAGTCCTGTTACACCAGCAAACAGAACAGTAGTATTCATGGTGAAATGATGCGAATCCTCCAACTTTCTTTGCAGCTGGCAGGTCGCATATCACGGCAACGATTGCACAGAATATCAATCTTCCTAGCTCATACAGACAAGTCTGACTGAACCAAATGCCCTTCCACAACTCCAAAAATGCATCGACCACGGGCTTTAAGTATGGGTTAATTGTATCTAAGCTCGGTTCCTTGGGACCCGGGATGATTCCAGCAAGGAACATATTTTCTGGTCTATAGCGAAGATGTATAGGCAGATTGAGGCAGACTAGAGATATCACCCCAATGGAAACTTTCTTTCCGCCAGTGAGGTTACGGAGAGGGTTGAAGAAGTCGCATGCAAGAGAGAAGAGATAGTGGCCGCAATCATGTCCTCCTGTTTTACTGAAATGTATTTCCTTGTCATGCCCCATAAATTCGCGAATGACTGATCCTTGAAAGATATCGTTCAAGGAGCCATCAGGTGCTTGCTCTTCCATTCTTTTCCATGCTTCGTCCATGAGTTTTTCATATCCAGTGCGGGAAAGCAAGCCAGCTAACCAGTCTTTGAAGTCGAATGCCACGTAAGCTTTGATTGGCACAAATATTTGAGTGGTACCTATCGTTTTCAGAGGAACAAGGATCTCCCCACAGCGATTCCCAAAACGCTTCGCGCTGCACCTCTCAGGGTAGGAAATGATGCCAGTTTCTCCCTTTGATGGTTTGTGAGTTGAATGGCAATTTGGACAAACAGCATAGATGGTGGTGTTTGCTTCCAAGCAGAATCCGTCTGTAGCAGTGCGGATGTCTCCCGGAAATTCCCCAAGGATGTCGTGAAAATATTTTGGCACTATCTGGCCAGCAACTTTCTGAACAGTTGTTTCGATAATGTAACTGCTCATCGAGAAAATCCACGAACATCCGCATCAGTGTAGCCCAAGAATGACGTGACATGCAACAGCCAGGAGAAGTACAAGTTGGATAAGAGGTTTCACCCCTTCTAATATTGGCTTGAAGTGATGGCCTGATACACACGTCAGAACCAATTCCAACTTGTTTTGTCATTGATGGACTTACTCGAGTCAAAAAATGTTTCGTTCGCCAACTTAGCTTGTGTTTCTTCCTCGCGCTTTATCACAATTTTGTTCCAAAACATTTGTGCATCACGGATTCTCAATTGGAGTTCGACGAGGTTTCCTTGTGCTGAACTCCTCAGTTGTTTGACTGCTTCTTCCTTCCTCCAAGGACCGCATTGCTCATCTGTAGATGCCTTTCGAGATCTGCTACCTGAGCCCGCATATTCTGGCACTTTTGAAGAAACTCATATGCCCTAGAACTGGATGCTGCTTCATCATGGGTTTCAATGAGTTTGAGTTCGAGTTCGAAGGAGTTAATCGTATCCTGAATTGTGCTTAGTTGGCCGATTTTTGCGCGAACCATATCAAATTTATATTTGGTTTTAGCTGGATGTTCTTCTGGTTGGGGGTCAAGAGATAGGTGTGCCATTGATCTTATCATTAGATCCTCTTGATTGTCTAATGCTCTTCTCTGAGCTTCAATTGCACGTTCCTCCAACCTATGGCTCATCTTGGTATTTTCCTCTAGTCATTGGTGCTCTTTGAATGTTCGCAGATCTAGCAATACTCCTTGCTGACCCGTGTCATGATCGACATAGTCATTGCAGTGTCTGCTAGTACAAAGGCAGCGATATTTGAATCGAGTGGCACTTGAAGTCATGGTTCTGCTAGACTTTACATCAGTCATCCGGGAAAAGGTGAGCTAACGAAATGCCAAACCTTAAGCTATGCAATGAAGACGATTTCAAAGTGCAGCAGCATGTCTAGGTGGAAAGAGAGTTATGTTGGAAGGGGTCACGAAATTTATCTAGGTTGAGAGGCCCTTTCAGTTCCCTTACAAGACAGAGAACGCCTTTATTCTGAATCTCGCTCGCTTTGTTCTATTTTTGTATCAACTATCAGTCGCTGATCGCATTTGATCAGATCCCTGATGATGCGAAGATCAAACAGAAGATGGTGTTTGTATCAAGCGTTCCCTGAGTGAATGTGAATCCAACAACACTACAACCCAGTTCAACATCATCTGCAATTTCAAGTGTTGAGGGTGGGTTGATGCCTGAAGATCTCCAGAAGCGGCAGCGGTGGCAACATCATCATGATTGTTACCACCAACATCACCATTGCCGATGTCATGCTCATTGCGCTCAGACAGCCTTTTCGAACCATCTCCTCTCCCCCTCCACACCTTCATACTCACTCCCCTTCCGCCACCTCACACACACCCTGCACTACACGCTCACGACTTTCTACCACTTCATTGACATCCCGCTTTGTTCCGCGCTGCCATTTCTGTTGGTCGATGCTATCGAATAAGGCTATGTGGCGAGCACATCGACAAATGGAGGTTGCAAACACCTTGCGGATATACTCAGAGTACATAAACGAGCTTGTTTGATTCTGGGTGACAGAATGTTTGGGTGGTGAGGATATTGGCTTGAAGACCGATATTCAAGATGATCAGTTCCACGAGACTGTATCGCGAAATCCCAAATCACAAAGGTGATAGATTTTCACTTACTGCACTGTATGCCGCCAGAAGAGAGGCTCGGTATACAGGAGTTGGTGGCAGCGGGGACGCTCCTTCAAACCACTTGTGAGTCCCTTCTGTGTCCTCATCTCCTTGCATATTGTTTGACCTCTCGTACACCCATTGCAGGTCCATGGCGAACTTGTACACGTAGATCTCGGCTGGAAATAGTTGAGACCGCTGTCCACAGCCGAAATGAATTGGTAAAGGAAAGGTGAGTACGTGGGTGACGATCTGAGGCGACTCGCTACTCACCACATCCTACCCAACTTCAGCACGCCCCTTCACACCATCAGAAGAGACACACTACTGACAGGAGTCAGTGGCGGAGTGCAAACCCCTTCAAACTGCCTGTAGATTTCTCCCGCATCCTCAGCCCCTCCTGTGCCGACCGTACTCCTTATATATACACTGAAGCCTGTAGTCGACTCGGAACGCGTATATCTCGACAATCTGCTGGCGAAGCCCTTGGGGACTAGATGACGGATGGAAAGTGGTTCTGGGGTGGCAAGGCGAGGTGGGAGGTGGAGGAAAATGATGAGCTAGAGAGACAGGATCGGTGAGTGAATAAGGCAACCTGAGATCGACAGACACTTACCACATCCGTACCAGCTGCGCAGAGATGGAGGAACGGCGCAGGAAGAGGACTGGAGCACAGGAGTCAGTTGCGTGCATGCCCCTCCTAACCCCCTCTGAGTTCCTCGCGCATCCTAAGCACATCCTGTGCAGCCCCACTCCAGGCCTTAGTCGAGTCGGAACGCATGGTTCTCGACTACAGGAAGTAGTTGTGATTGTTGCCTCTGCGCTTGACAACTGGGTAATGACTGGAAGGCGGCACCGTGACATTGAGATGAAGAGAGAGGTGATGGGTGATGGAAGAGAGATAAGCTGATGAAAGACAGGTAAGTAAGCGAGTCAGAAACGATGATTTCTACCGTGACTTACCACCAGATCATCCAGCATAGGGAAACGACAGGAGTCGGCGGCCTGCACACCCCTCCAACCCACCTATACCTCCATTCCTCGTCATCAGCTCCTCTCTGCGTATCTCAACCCTCCATTTCCCCATCGCAGGTCGTTGGCAACTCGGAACATAGAGATCTCGACACTACATGAAGTAGTCACGATCACTGCTTGTGCTCTTGAGGGCTGGGTGTCGTATGGAAGACGGTATGGTGACAAATCACCGAAGGTGCTGGAAGGGTTTTGTTGAGGGTGATCTGCCCACCAACGCATGCAGAATGTCTTAACGCGATGCTGAAGGTGTCGAGGACGTCGTGGCGAATGGTGGAGTCGCCCTGAATGGTTGCGTTGAGGATGAGAAGGAGAAGGGAGTAAATGAGAAAAAACTTACCTCGACGCATAGAATCCTATAGAAGACGCGATTTGGAGTACACTGCAATATTAAAAGACACACCCTTTACAAACTCATTAAGGTGCCGATTATGCCGGATTCCCTCCAGCCATAACCATTGAGGCATGCAACTACACCGCAGGTGATGAGCTGAAGGCGACAAAGTAGATGAGGATGATGTAACCCCAGATAATGCCGGTGTTGAGCAAACTCAGATTAGTGTTCAGACGCGACGCGACGAAGTACTACAGTTTGATATGATCCAATATAATTCATCAAGTATACCCTTTCTAGAAATGGCATACCAAGTCAGTGAACAATATTTCATCTCAACAGCCACATGTCAATTTCGAGGCTGACAAGGTGAGAGTAAGGGTAGGCTGGCTTGCCGTAGGGAAAATGGCGACTATCAGTATCATGGCCACATCACAGAGTAAGAAAGGAACCCGCGAAAAAAGCATGAAGAGAAAGAGAAAAAGATGAAGAAAGGACGAAGAGAAGAAAAGGAGCAAAAAACACAAGAGAAAAATGTGAAGGAAAAGCTGGCTGATGGAGCTTAATGCTGCAATGTTTGTATTCATTTACCAACTTCATCAACCATTACCACCACTACCACTACACCCTCTGCTTACACACAAGCTATCCTTACTATGCAACCCTCTGTGAATGCTCTGATATCAACCATCATAGTACTGGTTGTCTTTGGTGAGCCTTCAAACAATCTTGGGTACTAAAATCTTACAGAATCCTGTAGTTGCCTTAGCTGTAGTTTTAGGGCTTTACTACTACAGCCCAGCTAGAAGAACTAGGATGGAGGAGGAGGATATGGAGGGGATAGAGCTTGAGGCAGGAGGAGGAGGAGCAGGGAACATCAGAAGATGTGCTGGTGAGTTATTATTGAATCTTTCTTTTTTGTCCATGAAATTCATGGATTTTAGGGTGATTCGTGACCCCTCTGCCTCCCTATACGCCTTAAGCTTCATCACTGGAGAATTCGGCGCCTCGTCGATGGCCGGTTGTTTGTAATTAAGGAGAAAATCGATTTTTTTCGAGTTGACGTGCTCTTTTCCGCATTCATCGCGTTTGCCAGTTGAGTCGACGCATTTACCTTCGCGTCGTTACGCGTGTCTCTGAGCGCATCGTCATCGACCTGCTCGTTGAGTAGTCCATCATCTTGAAGGGCAGGTACACGAGTTCCGGCATTGGTGGCCTCCCAAACAGAAAATTTTGATTTCTGGAAGCAAGGCGAGCGAGGCGACTATGTTGGGCCCATCGACAGATTCTGTACTGAAGGTAAGCATTACAATTAGCAAGAGAAAGCAGCGGGCTTACCTATTCTCTCACCGCCGCTTAGGTATCATGATACAGAAGAACTGGCAAAGAGAAAGGTAAGCCGCAGAGTATGACGGCCAAGAACCGAAACTCACCTTGCCCATATGCTATGAGTCTTCCCCGACTCATGGTTGCCGCGATCTCTTCCATCGCAACTTGAAAGTCATGCTGCCAGATGCTCTGAATGGGGTGATGACTGAGCCCTTGAAGGATGGTATATGTAGGGCTATGACGAGAAGGTGAATGTCGTTTATCAAGAAACGGCAGTCCGCTTACCTTTCCGATAAAGGTTCCTCCCGCCCTGTGAACCTCCACACAACGCCATCGCCGTCACCAACCGTTCCAAGTGTCCGACCCATGCTATCATCGTTTACGCCCCTCCAACCAATCGTCTTCGACTTGGACTCAGTGCTGGTGCTGTTTCCAGTGGTGTCGAAGATGCAGACCGTGGTGGCTAGGTTACTTGGAGAAAGACAAAGAAAGAGGTGAGTGGATGTCAGAGAGACAGCGCCAGCAGAAGGTACACTCCTTACCTGCCTCTCAGTCAAAATCCCTCCCGCGAACCTACCCGGCCATGGATTGTGTGTAGCCTCTTGTGGCTAGGTCAAGCTGTGGATGAGGGGCTGCTGGCACCTGAGGTGTGGGCACAGGTGTGTATGTTGCTCATCAAAAAAACGAGACGAAACTTACCTTGCCGACCCAAGGTATCATCTTGTGCTACAAGGGGCAGAGGTGTGGATGTCGACTGTGGAATAGCTGAGCAAGTGAAAATTGGTGAGAGAAGACAGGCAACTTACTCACTCAGTCCAGAATGGTCAATGATTTGTCAATTTGTTGAATTCAGTGTTGAGGGGCTCGCCAAGACAACACTGGAGGGAGCGGAAGGCCAAGTATGGGCGGGCAGTTCGAGACATTTGGAGTTGACGCGTTCATTGCATTTGCAAGTCGAGTCGACGCATTTATCTTCACATCGTTACGCATGTCTCTGAGCGCATCGTCATTGACCCGCTCATTGAGTCATTCATCGTCTAAATCAACTTGCTCATCGACATGATGATCGAGTCGATGAGCGAGTCGATGACTGTTTACTTTAGAAAAAAAAAACAGAAAACAGCCCTGGCTGTTAATTACCTTGTTGTTTCCTTTGGAAACACGTTCTCTGTTTATTTTAGATACAGGAATAATACTTACTTAGGATACAGGGCTAATAAACATAGTTGATATTTCTTGAGACTACACCTTGAGAAACAGTTTCCAATTTTTACAAAGGGAACAGGAGGAAAACATATTATCTATTTCTGTACTGTTTCTAAAGAAAACACCACAGGATACAAGAAAGGTAATTACATGAGAAAAAGGACAGAAACTCGAATTCAGTTTCCCTTGTTTTTTCCTAAAGAAATACTTTTCTTGTTTTCTAAATAAACATTTATTGGAAGTCATATGACGTGTTTCCTAGCTACTGTTTCTTAAGGAAACACTAGTCAGTGCCAGCAGTGGGGGCAGTGGATGAGAGACATAAAGCACTGGAGGGCAGATCAGCAGGCTGGGCATGCAGTCTTCACAGTGGTGGACAGGAAGACAGCAAATCTGATTATGAAAAATGGCTTGGTAGTACAAGGAAAGTGGCTGCTGGTGAGGAAGTTGGAAGAGGATCCAAGGTGATGCTACAAATGCCAATTCCTCAACCCTGGGCATATGGCAGATCAATGCCCCAGTATTGCAGAAGTTTGTCCCAACTGTGCAGGATGTGGACACCCAGCAGGAGCATGCAAAGCAACACCAGCGGACTACAAATGTGTCACATGCAGGAAGATGGGATGCCCCTACCAGCATGCAGCATGGGACAGAAAAAGATGTATGATGTTCATGGAGGTGAAGAAGGAACTGAGAAGGAAGCACCCAGAAAATAACTACAGGTTCTTTCCATCAGAGGAAGAATGGACCTGGGTAAGACATGAGGATGCATTGGACATGGGAGACTACAAAGGGAGATGGGCAGGAAACATGAGAGAATACCAAGTTAGACAAGGCAGTGTGGGGGCACAAGCAAGAGCAGCACAGGACAACAGATAGGGAGGGGCTCTAGGGATGAGGAGCCTGGAGGATTTTGTGCAGCCACAGCGCTTACAGGGGCAGAGGAAACAGCAGGCAAAAGCCAGTGAGAGGGAAGCCCAAGCAACAAAGCGACACATAGGCAACCAAACTGCAACACAATCAGGGCCAATGCAGACACAGGCCATGGGGAGTTCACAAACACAGCGCTCTGAACCCGGACAGAGGGCAGACAGTCAAGGTTAGACAACTACTTTCAACCAGGCCAGCTGCTGCAAGAGGCTGAAGCCAACCAAGGGACAAGTCATTTACAATGACTGACACAGAAGGATACCAGCTACAGATCTGGCAGCAAAATGCAAGGAAGTCTTGGGATGTGCAGATGACAACCTTACATGTGATGGAGCAACAATATGATATTATCTGTTTGCAGGAACCCCACTTTGACTTCCAGGAACTAACAAGGGCAACACCGGCATGGAATGTGGTCCTGCCAACCAGTTATAGACAAGTGGAACAAGAGGAACAAGAGGAGGATAAAGTGCCAAGGGCACTGACACTGGTGCATGAAAGGCTGTCAATGAATGCCTGGACACAGATAGAGGTGGATACAAATGATGTGATCACAATCTGGTTCACAGGAGGAGTAGGGGCATTAAATGTCTATAACATCTACAATGACTGCCAACACTCAGAGACAGTGGAGAACCTAGAAAGACACTTCAGAGGGCATCAGGAGGGGCAAGTGAGAAGGGAAAGAAGAGAATGGGAAGGGGATTTATGGCTGGGGGACTTCAACTGACATCACCCAATGTGGAACGATGAAAGAAACAGCCAGCTGTTCACAGCTGCTGCACTAGCGAAAGCAGAGGAATTAATTGACCTACTTGCAAGCTATGACATGCAGATGGTGCTGCCAAAAGACATACCTACAATTGAAAACTCACATGGCAATCACACACAGCCTGACAATGTCTTTTGCTCCTCGAACACAGTGGAGTGGATCATCCAGTGTGACACATCCCCAGCAGACAGGCCAGACAAGGCCGACCACTATCCGATCACAACAACAGTCGATTTCCCAATGCCACTGGCAGACAGGTTGCAACCAAGAAACTATGGGGACAGATTGGGAGGCTTTTCGGAAAGAGTTGGAGGGAGAGTTGAAGGACCTACCAGTGCCGAGGCATCTGAGGACAGCAGAGGAATTGGACATGGTCTTGCAGGAGTTGGAAGAAGCAGTTTTGAGGACAGTCAAAAAGATGGTACCACAAGAAGACTGTCACCCCACAAGAAGAGATGGTGGACAGAGGAGCTGCGGAAAGCATGGTTGCAGATGAGAGGGGCACAAAGAAAGTCATATGAGTTCAGAAGGGACCACTACACCCTTCGCACGAGGAGGCAAGGCAGCAGCAGAATGAATACACAAATCTCAAGTGCATAACAAAAAAGGACCACTGGGAGGCCTTCAAGGAGGGCATAAATGTGAAGACAATTTGGAATGCACACTGGTTTGTTACAGGACCAGCAACAGATGGTGGGAGGTCAAGAATTCCAGCACTCAAGGGGAAGGATGCCAATGGAAACCCAATAAAAGTATGAGACAATGAAGAAAAGAGTTGCATGCTACACAAGGCCTTCTTCTATGACCCACTGCCAAATGCTAACATACCACAGGAGCACCAATATCCAGCACCAGCATTCCAATTTGAGGAAGTGACTGACATGCAAATAGAAAGGGTAGCAAGGAGGCTGAATCCATACAAGGCACTGGGATTGAATGAGATCTCAAACTCAGTCCTCACACACTGTGCAGATATGCTGGCTCCACATCTTGGACACATCTACTGGGGGACCTTTGACCTAATGCACTACCCAGACTGATGGACGCACTTCAATATAGTAGTTCTGTGGAAACAAGGAAAGGCAGACTACACCATCCCAGGTGCATATCACCCAATTGCACTGTTGGATGTTTTGCAGTTGCTGTCAGCCTGTATAAAAGAAATCCTGGAATATTATACAGAGAAACTGGGATATTACAAAAGTGGCAGTTTGGAGGATGGCCGGGATGCACAATGACAGATTTCCTGCATATGCTGATGGATTTTACAAAGAGGGCATGGAGGAAAGAAGAGGAAGTGGTGGTAGTCTTTCTAGATGTCAAAGGAGCCTTCCCAAACACAGTTGTACCAGTACTACAACATGATATGCACAATGCAGGCATACTGAAGAAGTATACAGATTGGACAGGAGCAAAGATGGCAGGTCAGTCAACAGTTATCTCCTTTGACAACTTCAAGTCCCAGCCAATACCTGTCAACAATGGACTAGACCAAGGGTGCAACTTATCTATTACCGTTTCTACAATGCAAGCCAAATCAGAGAGTCGGAGGGGCACACAGATGAACTGGCAACAAATTTTGCTGATGATGCAATGTGTGCGACATCAGTGAAGAACCTGGAAATAGCAGCACAAAAAATGACAACACTCTTCTGAAGAAATGGTGGACCAGGAGAATAGGTGAGGACCCACTTTTCTGGATATGAATATGACAAGTTCGGGTGTTTAGGGCTCACATGCAAGATGATAGAGGACCCAACCAGGCCAAGGAAGAAGATAAAGTAGCCAACATTTGAAGTCCAGCTGGACAATGGGAACATAGTAACTAGTGCAAAACACCACAAATTTCTTGGAGTGATAGTAGACAATGAACTGCACTTCCAGAAGCATGCACTTCCTGCTGTAGGGAAAGGGCAAAGTGGGTAACCCAGGTTAGGTGACTATCAAAAAATGCGAAGGAATGGAAGGGGAGATGGCAAGGAGGATGTTCTATGCAGTGGCAATGGCCAGCATGTTGTATGCAGTGGATATTTGGTGCTCAGCAGCAGTGGCAGAAGGACAAACAAGAGGAGGCAAGTGAGTTGGGGCAGGGGGAATGATAGGAAAGCTAGAAAAAGTCCAACAGCAAGTGGCGCTGCAGGTAGTGGGAGCCCTGAAATCAACACTGACAGACCTATTGCTCACACATGCAGACATGGTTCCAATGTGTGAGTATATCCTGCAATGATGCCAGGCAGCTGGTCTCTGGATTGCCACACTCCCAGACCACCACCCTCCACAACACAGCAAAGTGGGCAGCTACAAAGACCACAGCATGGCACCCATCTCCAATTAGCCAGATTCTCATTATGTGTCACATTCAGAGAACAAGAGTGGAGACAATAGACACAATAGCCAAGCCACCCCACTGGCAGTCACTGCCGAAAGTGATAATATCAGCAATGAAGGAGGAGGTGATTAAACTGCATGAGGACTTAGATGCAGATGTGAGGATCTACACAGATGGGTCAGGACATGACAAGGGAATTGGGGCATCAGCAGTACTAAACTATGGCTTCTGGAGAAGTGGGTTGCATGCCACTACCTGGGACCCACCACATGCCACACAGTCTATGAGGGCAATGCAGTTGAACAGATGCTGGCTATGCATCTCCTGCAAAGTGACACAGCAGACCTGAGTGGTGCACATGTACTTATCTTTGTGGACAACCAGGCCTTGATATGGACACATATGAAATGAAAACCTAAACCAGGGAGCTATATCATAGCAGAGGTGCAAAGGATCTATGAGACATGTTAGAAGACACCCTGGGCTGACAGTGCATATCATCTGGATACCAGGCCACAGAGATATTCCGGGTGGAGAGGAAGCAGACAAGGAGGTGAAGAAGGCAGCAGAAGGAGAAGAAAGAACCTGAATGGCTATTTTGGAATACTGAAGGCTCATGGAGGGCTGCCAGCCAGCAAAAGTGCCCTCAAACAGCACCTACAAGCATGTGCAAAGAAGAGATATATTGAACAATTCCGGAAGCTACCCAGATATCAGAAGATGATAGAGATAGACCTGTCAACCCCATCAAACAAGTTCAGGAAACTCATCAAAGGCCTCCCGTGCAGACATGCAAGTATCCTAGCTCAGATGCGGATGGGCCATGTACCATTGGCAGCATACCTCCATCGAATAAAGAAGTCAGACTCACCAATCTGCTAGAGCTGCAAGGAGAGCCCAGAAACTACCAAACACTATCTGTGTTGGTGCCCAGCACATGCTCCCCAGCGGGAATGACTCAGAAAAAAGATCGGCAGACGAGAGGTGGGCATAGACCTACTAGGAGACAAGAAGCACCTACGAGCATTACTGCAGTACATTGCAGAGACAGGGCGGTTCAAGGAAACACATGGCAACCTGACACCACCAAAGGAGAAGGAGGACGGAGAGGGCAGGGAGCAAGGAGGGTAAGACAGCAGCCCGACTCTATTTATTCATCTATCTATTCTCCGACCCCTACCATACAACAACTAATAATACCACACTCACTCCTAACTCCCTATACTACACCACAGCAATCCCATATTTGTGTTACTAGCAAACGCCGTAGACTTCCAAAGGAGGCTCACATGGTCGATTTAGTATTGGAGACATAGATAGAACATACCATTAGATAGAACCACTGTAGCACACGTCTGACATAGGGCTCGGCCCCAACGGACAATAAATGGATTTAAAAAAAGAGAGATTGGGGGACTCTCTAGAATTCAGAATAAAAGGTAACCTCATCGAGATGAACCAGACGAAGCGCCGAGAGCCCTGCAGGCATTTCAAAATGAGGCAACCTGCACATTGATTGCATATCATAATCAATTACAAGAGAATTCAAAGGGGGGCGCCATGGCGCCAGAAACTTGGCAGTGAGTTGCCCAAACATATATACGGTGAGTTGAATATGGGCAGAAAAGGGCGAGTTTCGTATTGGGGAAGAGGCAATTGAACCGTGACGATGGAGAGCAAATTTGATGATTCAAGACGAAAGAGGAATTGGACCACTAGTATACATGTCGTAATCTCCACCAGAATGATGAGATAAACAGGCTCAGAGCTAAGGGGACAAGCTAAGCCACTTTCAAATGGAAAGAAGAACACTCATCCCAAAGCAAACAGTCAGGGAAAACTCGATCAGCAGGTGACGAAGTGTATCAAGAATTATGTTGGGCGGATGAAACATTCAGAGCTTGCAAGAGGTTACGCCAAATTGTCTTTCGGATGGGAGAAGGCGCAGGCTATGGAAATGACGCAATCCCTACAAGAGCAGGGACGTGAAAGCAGCAAGATAAAGCGTACAGTGGTAAGAAGACGAGCTGAGCTAGTTTGAGAATAACAATAAGGACCTCGGAAGACCTGGGCTTGAATACCGAGGCAAGGTATGGGCACTACTGGAACGATGAAAAAGGCGTAGTGAATGTCGAAAAGAGAGAATTGATGTCGAGTTATTCTTCGGGGCCGTCGGAGTTCCGTTGGATGTATGTGGTTGTATTTGAACCACGGGGCGTAGGGGCTGTGCCAATTTGAAATTTGAATCATGCAGCGAAGTCGACAACCTGACTGGTACCTATGATCACCATTATCTTGCCCAAGGGTGGGCACCTTTTCCATTCCGGCTCAAAAGCTCGCGAAATGGAATCGCTATGCTCTCCTCATAACCTCGATAGTACCCTTGGGCCAGGTCTTACACAAATTTGAAATTGCAACATCAATTTTGTCGGATGGCTGTGGCTGATGGGCGAACGTCCAGGGGGGGGTAAACGGAACAGACACGCAAGAGTACAGTGTCATATGTGGTATATCGTTCTTTATTACAGTACGAGGCTAATACGGTGACGAAGTCTTTCAGTTTTCCCTTCCTGCTATCGGACGTTAGCGGCCGCGGTCACGATGCGTGTAGGCAGTGCCCTCCACGGGGGTTTACCAATCACTTCTTCTTCTTTCCTTCTCTCTTCCTCCCAATTGTTCTAGGGATCTCTCGTGTTCGTGCTACGCACTTGTTAGGGAATGCGAATCGCTTATTACTTCGTCGGTTGATCCTGGTCGCGTTTGATGGAGCCTAAACCTCCTCCTGCTCGTGGAACTATACTTCAGACGACCTTCTTGAAAGTGTTGGATAAAATACTTCGCATATCCTTCCGTATAATGCGCTCTGTGTCGCCTCATGCCCACTATGGAATTTTGTGCAATTTTAGACTTTTATTAACCTTCCAACCAGCCCAATCGAGTTAGGACGAAAACCTTCGTCTCTTTTGTTAAACTTCGATGCCTTTTCTGTCGTATTCGGCTCCCATTGTGTTGAGTATGCCGTCAGAGACGTCTCTTCAACCACCTTGCCTTTGCTTGGGACGCTTTCGCTTGGATAAATGTTCTTGTCTGGGGCTGGTAGTATCACTTCAACGGTGGCTGTGCGAACTCCGGGAACCTCTTTAGCGACTGGCGTATCACTGATGGTCAAGAGAGCGCTAATAATAACATGCTCTCTCCTCTCTCATCGTGTTTCGATGAGATGTAACCTTTTTTGGCCGCTCAATCGTTGGAACATGTCCAAACTGGAGCTAGATGTATCGATGAAGCAATTAACGCTAGAATGACACCAGGCCTTACCCCAGTTTCTTTGAGACCCTATGCAAAAAAGCACCAAACTTCTTTCTGCCAGAAATTCCTTCGTTTTCAATCTGGTCCCCCAAAGCTTCTTCGGAGCATTCTTACGATGGGTTCTAATTGCTAATTCCAAGCCAGCGACAGAATCTGCAACTGTAACGATATCACAGCCGTCCAAGGCCGGCAGCAATCATAAACGTGATCGGTGCGGAGTAAACCATCACCAAATTCCCATTTTCTGGTGTCAGTCCCCCACGCTCTTTCGCATTTATAGCTATGACACCTGACTAAAAAAACTTTTCACTGGAACAGAATTGCATGTCGGCGAATCATCGCCACCGTCGTTGATACCTCTTTCATGACCTCGACGAACTCGACCCTTCCACCGATTCCAGATGATATAGTCTCAAAGTGAGTCGTCTTTTTTCTGCTCTGTGCACGGTTAGCCGTCCTGCACAGGCGTGATTAGGGCGTGATTACTAACTTCGGAGTCAAGAACGGGTCCTCGCGTTAGTACCTCAAACAAATGCTACGGAGACGAAAACTTCATAACACTCATATCGATGTAGATCGTTGGATACCTGTTGCACTGGGGATTATTTGGGATATTATGCACCCAAGTTTGTGAGCGCGAGATTCATCAAGTCGGGTGTCCTCTTATGACTGAGACTTGTTCTTCTAGACATGTACTACATCGCGTTCCCAAAGGACCCCGCTCGCAACAAGATCTTCGTCTATGTGGTCTTCGCCTTCGAACTTCTTCAAACGATCATGATGACGAAGTCGGCATGGCATGTATTTGCGGTTGGCTTTGGGAACTACTCGTATTACAATGCTATTGATCTTGCTTGGCTGGAGGTTCCCCTTATATGCGGCATCGGTGAGTCGCATAACCTCCTTCCACTGCCGACGCAGATTCTGAGCGGTTGCTCTTATTCTGACAGTTGCTTTTTTGGCCCAAGTATTCTATGCTTATAGAATCAGCCTCCTGGCCAGGTCATATCGGGTACCAGGCTTGATATTCGCTGTAAGTCCCGTTGCACGATATTCAGGATCTGTAATAATCATATCATCCTCCGCCCCAAGCTTGCAGTTGTTCAGCTTGCTGGAGCAATAGCATCTGCCGTCGTTCTGAAAGAGGTTGTCGTCTTTAGCCAATTGCTGGGTCCACACTTTTACATCACTGCTGGTGTACGTTCTCCGTCCACTGATCAGGCCATAACCTATTCTTACCACGTTTCATAGGTGTGGAATGGAGGAAGCGCCCTGTGCGATGTGATAATTGCGGTTTGCATGACGTATTATGTCAGTCTGCATAGCCTTTCCTTATATTCGTTATCCTCATCCTCTTATGAAGCTCTCTCGCCATAAATCGGCAGTGATGAAAGATACTCAGGTACTTTTGGGGAAAGTCATGACGCTGGTTATCGAAACTGGGACAGCTACAGGTATATTTTCTTGCGTTTTCCCCGCTTGCAGCTTTCTCATCCTATATTTCCAGCTGCGATTGCTATTCTAAACCTTGTCCTGGCATTGCTTCCGAATCATCCTGCCTATTATCAAGTTCCATCTGAAATCCTGGCCAAGGTGTATTCTAATTCGATGATGGTGCTACTGAATAGTCGAATGCACATTGGCCCCGAGTCCTCCTTCACCGACCGCGTACACATCTCAGAGTTTCGTTCAGAGGATGTTGCTACTTTTCCTACCAATGCCATTGAGTTATCTGAAGGGATGACAATTGGACAGGGTGATGTCGAAAGCGAAAGAGTGGGAAAACACGACGACAGAGATAGCCCAGACACAGCGCCGTCTGTGGTCTGAAGCCAGGTTTAATTTATATACGGACTGTAGCATAGTTAACATACTTTAAAATGTATCAACCCTGTAGCCTAATAATGTTATTGAATGTACCCCTTTGCAAGGCATCACTCAAAACTTATGAGCGCAGAAATGTGGAGGTCAACCACGGTAGAAAACACCTACGCTTTAGCTACGCCTTAACGATGTGTCCAATGGCACCACGCCCGCTAGCTCTTCCATGTTCTCCGGCTGGAGAAAGCGAGATAGGCATATACGCGCCAAAGACCTATACCCAAAGAAACCGTGGTCAAGAGGATACACACGAAGTCTGAGCCTGGCGAAAGTATACGTAGAAGATGAGAATGTGATCACGCCGTCCTAGGTCTTATCGATTGCCTTCGCAGTTTGATGTCCACCTTGTTGCAGACAATATAAAAAGAAGGTTCCAATACAAGGGCTTGAGGCGTAAGCTTGAAGTTCTTCGGTTTCAATAGAGGCAGATTAGATTCAAGTTCCAGCTAGAATCATTGACCCAGTCGCCACAAAAATAAAGAACAACAGGGAAGATAAACAATCACGGTGTATTAGTTTTGACACCGGATACTCGTAAACATCTAGAGGGTGGAAAATATAGGTAATGTACAGGTACAAAAACAACAACACGTCGCAGGACATTGGATGAAGGAGAATAGTCGAGGGCACCTTGCTAGTCCATATAGATAGTGATGGGGTGAACGCTGGGTCGAAAGCTCGCAATTGCGAGACCGGTCGTCCGCGGGAGAACCAAACCCGAACGATATCGATAAGTGGGGAAATGAAGAAAAGAATAAGTTACAAGACGGCGAGGAAGAGTGAGAGTGGGATAATGAATGCCTCATGCTTGAGAAGGAGCGTGCGTTTGGTGGGTGCGTGCCGTCGGTGTAACGGCCCGAAAGTGCGCCACATGACTAGAAATACAGGGTGACAGATTCCCAGAAGGATTCGGAGGTAGTGGGTGGAGAGCGGCGGTATGAAAAGAAAAGAGTACAAAGGAAAGAGAACAAGGGACAACAGCGGGAAAGAGGAAGGAAGAATAAGAAATATTATACATACATCAATAATGAAAGGAGGGTCGAAAGGATGATGACTCCTCGTCGAGGAAAGAGAAAGGAATGTGGGCGTTCCGTCCATTTTCGAACTGGAGGGGGGTTGGGCGAAAAGTTGAACCGCGTTTCGATTAAGAATTTCTAGGCGCCATGCCGAAAAAGCTCACGCCACGGCTAGATGGCATACTGTGGGATTGATGTCATAAACGCTGAGAAATCAAAATCGACGTGGGCAAGGGTTGCGGGTTGTTGGTGAATGGAGTCTTCAAACACCGCGTACATGTCCTGACCGCCGATATGTCCGATGTCGCCTCCAGCAAGGGACGTCTGCTCATCAAGACCGCAGGATGGCTGGAAAGCAAGGAATTGGTTCTCAAATCCATCCGCGCACTTGTCCATGGTTGGAGATAATGTTCCGAATCCAGAGTTAAAAGAGGGTGCAGGCGAGTCAGGAATCATGGGGCTGGGGCTCATCATGGGGCTGGGGCTCATCATGGGGCTGGGGCTCATCATGTAGCTGGGCGTCGATGGTGACGAAGAAACTGGACTATGTGTCCAATCGTCCATAAATGAGGTATCGAGAGTGAGATTCGGGTTATAGTGGTTGCCATCGAATTGTTGCTGAATGGACAGAGGATCGCATTCGTATGTGGGTATCGGCGCTGCAATATTGTCGAATGAGAAATTCCCAAAACTCTGGGTAATAAAATAAAAAATAAAAATATCAATTTAAATCTCAAGGAAGGTCGAAACGAACTTACGAAAGACGACTCCTCCTTCAATGGGGTAGGAGAGGCAACCACCGGATATAAATTCCCACTGAAAGAGACATCTTCCTCGAATGTGTCTTCCGGAGTGGAACAGCGGGTGGGGCGCGTACTGGCTGGCCTTGGTTTCTGAGGCGACGACAGGATTTGCTGGAAAAATGACTGAGAGGCTCGCGAATTCTCAGTATCAGGAATGGGGGCGGAAGACGACCGGCGGAAGGCGCGTGCGGTCATGGGGGCTTCGAAGCGGGTGACGATTTCAGGAACGTGGTGCTTGTCGAATTCCTGGATGGCTTCGTTGAGCTCCCTACCCTTCTTACCCTCGACCAGCAGCTGCGCAATCTTCGTGCATCGTTTCATGTCCTTTGGTTCAACCTCCCGCACCTTCCGCTTCTCGGATGGCGCACCTTTAGCCTTCGTCTGAACAGGACGGAAGGCGTACTTAGGGAACTTGCGCTTGTGTTCGTCCAGCGCCTGCTTCGCCTTCTCGTGCCAAACCTTGCGCTCTTCTTCAGGAAGGTTCTGCCAGGTCAAGCCAATGATCTTCGACAACGTAGAGTGGTTGGTTTCGACCTCAGTGGAAACGTGCTGGCTCTTAATGAATGACGACCTGAAAAGAATGAAGGCATTGGGAGGGCGGGGAATATAGTTGTCGGGTTTCTTCTTGGAGTGAGTTTGTTTGCGTGTGGCAGAGGTCTCGGTAGGCGGTGGGAACATGATAAACTCAGTAGGAGGGGCGTCGACGAGAGGAGGAAGATCGTCCAAGATTGAGGACGATTCCGGGAGGAAGGGCATCTCCGATCCGCTGCTATAGTCGGGCTGAGACGCCCAGACGAACTGATTACCTACAGGCGCTGGGAAAGAACGTGTTGATGAGTTTCGAAATTTATAGGCAGAATATGGCTTACCAGCTGAGTCTGAGCGCTTTAACGCTTTCGTCCGCTCGGCAGGCATGTTGAAATGGACTAGGACGCGCAAGAAGAAGGGGATACTCCGTACCAACAGGCGGGAAGAGGTAGGACGGTGAAGGACAGGGATTTGGGGACGGGGGGCGTGGATGAAAAGGTGTCGCTCAGTATTACCCACAGGAAGCCTGTTCTTTATCTTATAAGGACAACTTTCTGGGTCGTGCATCCGACAGTCCCAATTCACACAACCCTGAATCGGCATGAGATCTCCCCGGACACACCGCAAAAGGAAACTTGGATCCAGCTGTAGATTACGTTCCCGAGTCTCTTCCCCAGCCTGGATTACTTGTACTGTGTGATATCAATATTTTGGAGAGTTTGAGGGCGTACCTTGTAGTAAAATGACTCATTCATCTGTTTTACGGTTCTCGGTGAGGATATATTTGCTCGATTTGCATCCCAATTTTGCTTCCGCTTTCAGGGTTTTATTTGGTTCAGTTTGGACCACGTTCGATAAGCGAGAATCCCATCAGTTCACGTTCCACTTGCAAGTGCGCCATCTTATCTACTGACTACGAATTGCAGAAGGGCGTCGCTCCGACTCGTACGCCTCTGCACGCGACGCAAGAACACAAGCCCGCCGAAAATTCTCACCTACGACGACTGAAAGACAGAAGTGGTGCGCCAATGTGCCGGGCGGTCATTTTCACTTAGCGAAATTAAGTACGAACTGTCAATCCAACGCTCACGTAACCTAAATGGTGCGTCTTGTGCTCGGAAGGTTATGACAAACGTTCGCATAAATCCGCCTGATTCACGCTATCCATTTGAGGAGTCTTAGGCATCTGATATCTTCTCAAAGCTATGATATCATCACGACTCACTGATGTTTCGATTCAATACCAAAGTCGTATAAGGGTATTCATGGATATCATGAAGGAATAGGTCTCGTCAGTATCAGGTCCACATGCGTTTGTTGGTATCTTTTACTGCGTTCTCACTCTCACCGATACCCCATTTAATTATAGCACAGTTCCGGCGTATCGTCCATATTTGGATGGTATAATTACTCCGAACGGAGAGATCTCCCGGATTCCAGACCTCTCCGGAGTGAGTGAGAGTCGAAAAAAAAATTACTGTCACCGATAACTCTTTCTCGAAAGAACAAGGATTGTGGTTCAAAGGTTCCTTGACGACGGTTTTTGCCTCTAAACTACTCCAGCATGTGCATTTGGGCGCGATGTTCTTGACAGAAACTGCAATCCTCAGCGCTGCTGTCCTTCACGCATCCTACGGTATTCTAGGTACATACCGAAGCTGGCGGTGTATAACAAAGGAGCTACACTCACATTTGGCATCCTTCCTTCGAAGTCCTCGTCTCCTCCAATGTGTTCCACAGGATGAAGCAAAACCGCTGATCCTGTTATCAACGTGCCTCAAAACATTCCAGGATTCGGTTACATTAGTTCTAATTCTCTGTCGTCACGCTTGCTTAGATGATCTTTTGGTACCTTGGGTATGTGTCAATGATTTGCAGTGAGCTCCAGTGGTTCTGGAAATGGCCAAAAGACATGTGACCGCTGCCAGTGATGCGCAATACTCGTGCTCACGGACGCCATCACTTCCTCCGACTTTGGCTTCTCCTCCCGGCGTGTTTCAAAAATAAAACAGCCACAGTGCCCGATATACATCAGGCCGTTATCATACCGTTCATCACTTGGGCGATCTCATACCTTATACTAGTGGATCATGGCCGTGATATCACAAGCCCGACATACTGTATTCACAGCCCTCTGGAGCTCATGAACCCCTCTTTGATTCAGATCCGATTACCCAGCTTGCTTCCAAAAGATCGCTCTTGTTACTGACTCAACATTTATGATTTAAGGCGAAGATCACCGAATATTAAATTCCAGGGAAATCAAGAATTGACTTATGAGGCTATGTATGGCTCGGGGAACATGTCGACAAATGATTTCGCCTCGCGTTCCGACTTCCAGAGATGATATCTCTCCTTGGAGTTGGGAAACAAATATTCAGACATCCGAACTTTGCACGGGGTCCTCCACGGACCTACATATGCGATCGATCTATCATCCCGCATCATCAGGTCGCAAATATCAGTTCCAATCCGGAACTAAGTGCGCAACGTCATACAAGTTAGCAGAGACGCCACGTTACCCATCCATTCTCCAGTGCGTCTGAATGTTGTAGTTACAGTCGCTCGAGGACTTGATGCATTCAACGCCCTTCTTGTACGAAGGAAATACTGTCTTCATGATGAGTAAAGTAATCCTTATTTGTTACGATTTGGATTTGAGTATCTCACCTCCGTGGCCCGAGTTACTTGTCTCGATTAGGTATCTCAGAAGTTCTGGTGCACATGGATATCAAATTATTAAAATGGAAATGAAAAGGCACGTCACCACCATTATTTTTATCCTATTCTCAAACTAAATCCATTCCCAAAGGCCTTTACTAGGCAAGGAGTCAACCAAAATATTGGCCACTGACATGTGACGATGCTCTTATATATATTTCATGTTTATTTCCCTTACTCACGACACGAATTGGTGCGAAATCGACCTTTCTGATAAGAAAATGCTAGTACTTACCCGCATTCAACTTCTTATGAGCCGAATTCCGACAAATCAATCCTTATCTGAGTTCTTTTCTCCCTCGTAGTATTGAGCTTCGTCGTTGTTAGGAGTATTTTGACTGTTTCTTCCTTGGGAATGAATAGAATGGCTACAGAGAGTAGGTTTCATTCGAGAAGCATGGGTCAAGGGTAGCGATTACATTATTTGTCTAAGGTGCTCAAGGAAGGCACGGGAAGGCACGGTCCGACGATCAGGGCCTTCGAACACCTATTGGCATCCTTAATTAATCCTAGTGAAATCCATTAACTCGTCTGAGCTGAACTTTTATCCAAGGCCGTTATTAAACATCTGCTGTACTCGCAGCCCGATAAATCGATAAAGCTTACCATAAACACTTGCTAACTGTGTAGATATGAAGATAAATCCAGCACGAGTCGACTACTCTGTCCTTCCTGTGATGCTATAAGTAGGTCCTTGTGATGCAGGAAGTAATTGGGTCCGATGAGATGGCCTCTTCTTGATTCCAGAATGTCGACCCAAGCCATAGAAGTCATCTCGTTCTCTCGGCCATTGCGTCGGCACAGTTTTTTCACGACCATACCAAGAATATCATGCACGAGGTGAAAAGGTGTGCATTATCATAAGAAATGGGTTTGCGAAGAGCTTGCAGAATCGGATATCATTGAAACGAGGCTAAGCCTAATGCTTATTCATACCTCGAATGTTCGTTAGTGAACAGAAAACTTGGCCTTTGCGAAGATCGAGCAACAGAAGCGTAAAACACATGAAACGATTTATAATGACGAACTTATCTTACGCACAGTCGGGGTCTGATGACTGTCAGTGTATTGTCACATCCGCAATGTTATGGAGAGGAATCTAGGAGGCGACGGAGTCATCACGCTGCTTGTCGATTTCTCCTTCGCTTCACAACTTCATTACGAACGAGTTGGTGCCTCGGACATCACCATATCTATATTAAATAAATCATATAGAAATCCACGGAAAGGTAGAATGGAGACCCGTCTCGCTTATCATGGACCCACAATCGATAGCCGAGTCGAATTTCAGTTTCTGATCAATCAAGCGGCGCATATCAGTGTTGGCAGCGCCAGTGTGGCTAAGGGATATCCAGCCCTCATGGATGGATGGATATCCACGGATAATCCATAATCCATGACTGTGGCCATGTCATTCCCACAAGCCGGCACTCGGAGGCCGCTCATGCCTTGCCTTAAAATAGTAAAACGTTGATGTACACGTCGCGTAGATTTCAGTCGAGTTAATTTAGAAACACGGCAAGCGCTAGCAATACAGAATGAATTGCGAGAGGTCACATTCAGAAGAGCACTTGAAAGCATCAAAGTGAATTCCTTCCAGGGTAATTCCTATTCGCTATCACTTTAACGACCCATGTTCAGGATTTTCATTTTGAGAGAGTACTTAGCTAATGCCGGAAGCCGGCGTCTTCCACTAAGAAAATTCCTCTCTCAATGTTATTCGATTTCCATCTCGACTACTGGAAATCCCTCAGAAAGACATCCAGTGTTCGGTCCATGCAAAAGGAGCTAGAACTCCATGAACTCTTGAATCTTGATGCCGACGGTGATCCAGATGATGCAGAGGATGAAAGTGATGTATTTTATGCTAGTATGTAACACTATGGTTACTTATCATACTGTTCTGCGCTGTTTTACGCACAATCTATCATCTATCTTCGCAGAAGCGCGTGCTTACCAATGTCTGATGCGCGAATTGATGTCCTCTGCCATTTTGAGCCAACTCCACGCCCTTATAACCCACGATAATCCACGTTTCGTGGATTATCAGGCTATCCACGTGGCTATCCTGTGGACTTGCCAACACTGGCGCATATGGTGACGGAAGCAAAAAATTCCCTTCACACTGCCATTTTGGGCACTTCGTAGCACGAGGCTCCCGAGTCCCATTACGAGTCATTCGTCGAGGAACGGTGCTGTCTTGTCTTGAGAACCGAGTTGTGGGATTTAATTTTGATGAGACTTCACAAATGTGAAGATGTGAAAACTTTATGCGTCGGATTACACGATTCCCGTTCCTCTCTTTCCTTGACCTGTTATCTGAATCGGAATTGGATTGAAGCCAAGGAACAGCGGCGACCCGTTGATCTAGTTAGATGACGAAGTATTGACCCAGGGAAGATTGCCCAAGCTATTCAAATTGCTCTTCCTGGATGTGAGAAGTAGCTCATAATCATGTAAGTAAATGGCGGAATGAGCGAGGTGTGACAGACGTACAATCTTGAGGTCTGCTTCCACGTCTATGAACGAATTTAAAGATGTGAACTAATAACTCGATAAATTCCACAAAGCACTGTCACTGCTGGCAACAGGTTATTTAAGTTGACCAAAAATGATTAAATAAATAAATTAAACATGTTTATGTTCTTGGTCTGCTTTTCCGTCACATAAAATCTATTTTCAACTCAACAATTGCTGGTACAGAAATTCTTTTGTCAAACACTTCATTTTTAGCATATTTATAGGCCTGTTAAATGCAATACTTGTGCTAAATTTTTTTGATCAAAAATGGTGACAGAAAGGTAGAGTTTATTGTTTTATTGTTCTCGTTGTCAATTGTAGTATTTAAGACAAGTTTTGGTCCCTTTAAAATAAGTTAAAAATATTTTCAATTCAGTTTGGGTGCGAAACATTGTTCTTTTTGTTTATCCAACAACAAAAATTCTTGCTAAATTTATCATTTACGAGACAACAAAAGAAATTGTGAATGTGAAATTTAACAAAAGCTTTTGTCTATACAAAAACACGATGTAAACTTTAGATTCTGTGGGGCTAAGAACTTTATAATACAGGTAGGATCTGTATTATATTTTTTCAGAATTAAAATATATCATTTTTAATAGATTCAAGAACTCAAAAAATGGTCAAAAACATGTAAACATGTTTAATTTATTTTTTTAATCATTTTTAGTCTACTTAAATAACCTGTTGCCAGCAGTGTGTAAAGAATCTAAAGTCAGTGAATTGTCGAACCGATAAAGCCGAAGGCGTACTTTCTATTACGTTCTTTCTTTCCTTAAGTGAATCTCTTCCGTCTATAATAAACCCAATCCTACCTCGAGGCGAAGAAAATGCGAATCAACTCTGACATGCCTCCATCGTCCAAAATTACAGCTTGGCCACATTGACGTAAAAGTGTTGACCACAGGGGACGGGGGTGGCAAATAGACTAAGGAGTCCAAAGTCAATTCAATCTTTGTCTTTCTGACTTTTCTACGATACAATGAACCGAACACTCTTGGAACAACGCGTAGGATAAAAAGTAGTGGGTATTATAAATTTCTTAGACCTTGCTAACCCAGTGAAGTAGGTTCAAAAGACTACAAACGTCGGAAAGGGCGGCATTTTCGCTATTGTCAGTTGTACACCGCCAACGATGACGAGAAGCGACTCCCGTCAGAATCGAGTCCAGAACCACGTCGCACAACCTAGTTGCTGTCATTTTCCGACTAGACCCCACTTGGATTCGACACCTCAAAGGGCCCGCTGAGGAGCCTCTCACAAACCGGGATTAGCGTCCTGTCAATTCTGATCAAGGGGATCAGGAGATACATAGCGTCCCGCAGGCGACCCCTCAGGTCATGGCGCCACTGCTTTGTATTGATAACCGCAACTGACCCAACTGAATAAAAAGGATCGATGGATGGATATCGTCGCCGGCGATCCACGGTCATAACGCCATCACTGACATTCGATGGATCCAATTCGGACTTCAGCGCCTCAGGGTTTTAACTTCAACCCAACTGCGCTTCAGTATTACACTCAGTATATACTCTGCATATAAAGCCACGATCACCTTCGAATGCTCAGTCACATCGTCTTCCTTGATCTATCAAGGACGTCCTTCCAAGTATTGGTACGCGTATGCTTTTGTGGTATGGCGACGTTGACACAAGTACAATATTACGGTGTTCAAATCCAAGACCCCATACGCCGTCCTGACTCCTGACCGTCCATCAGAAGATGTACGCGCACGCGGGCATACATGGAGGCGTTACATAAACTGCGTACCTTGTCTGCAGGGCAGACCAGGGACTTCAGCGCCGCCGCTCCGGTTTATCGGAAAAGACGCGAGCCTGTGGATCCTGGAGCTCAAAAGTAAGCATAATAAAGTAGAGTAAACCGTAAAGGATAAAGGACATGGGACATGGGACAACTCGGACACATGAAAGCCTCAAGACAAATCCTGCCCGTTGCCCTTGCTTTAAATAAGTGATTTGCGTGATATCATATCATATCAAGATTCGACCCATATCTGGACTGGTCGATTCACCAATGACCAATGCCGACCAAAGTACGCTTTGAAGAGCGTAACCCAAGAACTTTGAATAAGGGGAAAGTATCCGAGACATATAATCTCTTCGTGATCAGGACTAAACATATGTATATAAAATGAAATGTCAGCTCAACGTTCAAGGTGAAACGCAGTGCAATATAATTGGAACCGGGCTTGAGCCTGAAGAGAAGAATACAAAGTCCCAGGCCAGGTGATGTTGAAGATGTGAAAGGAAGACATATGACCTCCATTAGCCTTCTGATGAGAAAATCGTGTAAGGAGAAGAGACTCGGAAATCAGGAACAGAAGATGCGTGCAAACGGACGCATTCCCAGATAAGAATTGACTCATGAAAAACCTAGTCAAAGAACATGAATAGAAAGCAGGAAATAGAAATCCGTCATAGATTAGAGTATAGGACGAAATCGATACATAAGCAGAAGGGCGTAAAGTACACAATGATACAGAAGTATTATACTTGGGCACGTACATTTAAGATTTACAGTAAGCAACGAGTAGGCATCAACGAGCAAAAGTGGACAACAAGCAAGCAAAGTCAGTCAAATCAATCACAAAGATACAGTTCCGCCAAAGAAACGAAAAGAAAAGCAAAAGAAAAAGAAAGCAAAGAAATCGACAGATCATACACGCACGTAGCACAGGAACCAATGTAGGGAAAACGTCCAAAAGCCCCCAACAGCATGACATGAACCAAACGTCTTTGACTTTTTGAGCTTTTGACCCTCCAAGCAATTCCTCCCTCCCTCCTCTCGAAAGTCCGCTTTTTCTTTTTGGATCAATCAACCCATCAACCATCAATCGAATAACCACCCCCTCGTCCACCCATGCTCCTTCTTCTCCTTCTCCTTCTCCTTTTCCTTCTCCGTCTTCTCTGCCTCCCCCTCCTCTTCCTCCCCTCCCCTACATCCCCACCCACACTCGCTCCCTCCTCCCCTCCCTCCTCCTCCCGCACCCCCTCCTTCCCCACATCCTTCCTCCCCATAACCCCCGCAACCTGAGCAGCATACGCAGCAGCAGCCGCAGCCGCACTCGGCCCACTCCCACCGCCGCCCGTCGTCGTAGCTATACCCCGAAGAGGCCCGCCCGCGATCTTGCGGCTGCTCTCGACGTGGACCTCGTTTTCATCATCGCCGTCCTCGCCGTCCTCGTCCTCATCATCATCAGAGATTTCTTCGACTGTAGGTCTTTTTTGTGCTGGTACTGGTACTGGTGCTGGTGCTTGCTGATGTTCATGTTCACCCGCACCCGCACCCAGAGACGGAGCTTGAGTAGTGATAATAGTAGGAATAGGAGCACGAGTATCTGGTGCTGGTGCTAGTGCTTGGGTCGGACCTGTATCAGCACTCGTAGTTGGTACTATAAACACAACCAAATCAAAAATCAGCAATGGCAGATCAAGCCCAAAGCCCCCGAGTCAAACCACTCACCACCACCACCACCAACCTTCTTCTCCTTCCTCTCACCCCTCAACATAGGCGTAGGCGTAGGCGGCGGAGACCTCGACCTCCTATGCGAATTATACGACTCACCCCTCGTAGGTCTCGGACCCCCCGCCGCCCCCGCCCCCGCCCCCGCCCCGACGACAGCAGGTACGGGAGCGTACTTGACTTTCCCCCCCGTCGCAGCGCGATGTACCGCATGTGTAGGTTGATCCCTATCTTCTTCATACGTCTCTTGGCGTAGTACGGCTTGGGATTGGGTTCGGTGGTGGTGGTGGTAGTGGTGCTAGCTGTACCAGAGGGAGTGGGAGCTACACCTAGACCCGGACCTGAACCCGGACCTGAACCGGGACCCGAAGCAGAAGGAGACAGAGGAACAGAAGGAGAAGGAGAGAACGAAGTCGAATCAACATCGACCCCTCCCACCTGTATTTTGCGCGCTGAGGAGGGTGGTGCGCACACCAGGAGGAACAGCAGCAGCAGCGGTACTCCTCCCACCCCCACCCCCACCCCCACCAGCACCACCGCCAGCACCAATAGGTGCTTTTTCCATCTGTCGCTGACTCAACCTCCTCTCTCCTTTCCTTCCACCCTTCTCACCACCCTTCTCACCCTTCTCACCACCCTCACCACCCACCTCACCTCCACCACCCTCATCATCCTCCCCCATAACATCCACATGCGTCGAAAGAATATCACTCTGTCGCCTACTCACCACTTCCGGCTTGGGCATGAAACTAGACACCGTTTTCGTCTTTAGCTGAGATTCAAGTGGGGCGTTTTCGTTCTTGTTCTTGTTCTTGTTCTCGTTCTCGTTTTTGTTTTTGTTTTTCTCGACCTATATACAGAAAAAAAGTGAATTAATAATAATATTATTAGACATGATTTCGTAGAGAGACAGAGGAAGAGGGAGAGGGACGAAAGAGGGAAAGAGGGAAAGACAAGAGATAGGATGCACGAGGTTATTTCACGACCAAATCAAAGAAAAGAAAAGAAAAGAAAATGACGGAAAACGATATCAAATCAAGAAATCCCACAACAAAAAATCACAACAAAAAAATCACAAAAAAAAAAAAGAAAAAGAAAAAAAAAAAAACTCAAGCACGAACAGGAATCGGATATCCGTTCGACCCAACCTCCACCCCTCCTACACCTCCAGTAGCACCGCCGCCAGCACCGCCTGCGTACACCAGGTGTTCGACACCTTCGTGTTCCTGCCCTTCTTCATGCTCAGGCTCAGGCTCATGCACCTCTGGAGCCCCATGCGGATGATCGACTCCCTCCGCTTCTTCTTCTTCTTCTTCGATACTGCTTCCTTCTTCTTCGCCTTCGTGCTCGCGATGATGAGCATGTTCATGGACCACAGCGTGCTCATGTACACCCTCATGAGGACGCGCCACCTCATACTGACGACGCTCCACAGCAGGTTCAACATGACCCACCGCCAGAGCTTGAGCATGTTTCTCCGCCACCTCCCCTTCCTCCTCCGCCTTCACCCCTTCCTCCCCTTCCTCCCCTTCCCCCTCCCCTTCCTCCCCCTCCTCCTCCGTCTCCCCTCCCATCTCCTCCTCCTCACTCAAATACCCCACACTCCTCACCGCCTCCTCCACCGGCCCCGTCCGATCCACCATCTCACTCGCCACCAAATACCGCGCACACAGCTCCCTCACATCATTCCACCACTCCAACATATCCTCATGACTCCTCGCTCTAAAACTCCACGCCAACGTCCCTTGACCCCCCAACAAGCCTCTAATAGACCCAGACTTCGTCGTCCCAGGACCGTCTTTCCTCCCCTCGATGTGGAATTTATGCGCTTGGGCTCGAGGGGAAGACGCAGGGCCGAGGGTGCATGAAGGGAGGTACAAGCTGAATGTGGGAGTCTGCCCCGCATGCGTGGTCGGATCTGAAGAGGCGAATTCGTGCAGGAACCCAGCGGGGGTGAGCACGAAATAAGCCTCCCCATACGCCCTCGTGAACCGCTTCTTCCGCTCCATATGTCCTCTATGCACCGCCCTCGTCGACGGATGTTCTTTCAGCGGATACGAAATATACTCTGGATCTCTCAACGGCGTCTCCGGGTCCAATAAATGGTCTGACCGCGCCGCGAACTGGATCCACTCCTGATCAGGTTGGAGGGACGCCATGTGCACAGCGAGAGCGCGGTAGATGTCCTGCGAAGCGGCCGTGGCGCGGGACTGCCATTCGTCAAAGGTCTGCCAGGCGGATTGGATGGATTGGACGATGCCTTGTTCGAAATGGGCGGAATTTTGTTGCATGATGACGATGGACTTTTGGAGCATGTTTTCTTCGTACACTTGATGGTGGAGTTGGCGGGAGACGGCTTGGTTGGCGATGTATCTGTGTTTTTATGTCAGCGTTTGGGTTTGGGGATGAGGGAGAGAGGGAGGGAGGGAGACGTACGGGTCGTTCCTGGCGTGGATGGCGCCGGGGGTGTTGGTCAGGGTGGAGACGGCGTTAGCGAGCTCGCCCACGAGTTTGGTGGACGTTTCTCTCTCCCGAGCAACGCCAGCTGCGAGCTTGCCTGTATCATTCTGGACGTTCTGGTGGAAAAGAGTAAAATAAAGGGTTAGAAACGATTCAACTGTGCTTAGACCGAAAATGAAAAAGTCAGTTTTACCTTGATGTGCGCCTTGATCTCCGCACGCAGCTTGTTCAGGTGTTGTACAATCGAACTGTCGATGGTGCGTCCCAAATCGGCATGCTGATCTGCGACGATACGCGTCTTGTCTCGAATGTCATAGTATATGTCCTGACAGGCAAATCAAATTCAGACACAGGGAGGGCAAAGTGAAGATGGGACATAAACTCACTTGCAGCCCGCCTTCCCCAAGGAACTGGTTCCCAGCTCTGAACGGGACCTGAATGACGCCAGCGAGCTTGGTGAGCTCCTTGGCCGTATTATTCTCAATATCGGCGATACCCTGCCAAAAAAAAAAAAAAAATCAATCAGCCGTGTCAGTGGGGTGTTCATATACTCTAGTAGATGGAAGCACACCTCAAAGTACGCCGTGAGCTGCTTCACAATCGCCTTCCACGCCACGAACCGCTCGATGAGCACATCCGCGGGTTTCAGGTCCTGCAGCTCGATGTTCTTTTTGATGAGACTCTGGTTCTTCGACATCGTCGACGTCCGGCTCCGCCCGCTCGCGCGCGAGGTCGAGCGGGACAGAGGCCGGTGGATTTCGGACGGGGCGTTCATGCGTGAAGGGTGGCGTGGATGTTCGGGCTGGCGTCCGGGTTACTGGGGGATAACCGGGGAGGGTTGAGGGGAAAGGAGAAGAGAGCAGGGCAGAGGAAAGGACAAGACAAGACAAGGGAGGAGCAAGTTTTTGTCTTGAATTCGAAATGGAGTTTATCTGAGCAGGAAATGTTTCGTTGCAGGGAGCTCTCACCTCATCCGATTGACGTCACGGTTCATTCTCAGCCTCGTGATTCAAACACTGCCAAACACCCTGCATCAAATCGATGATCTCATCAATCTCTCTATGCTCATGTTCGTGCTCCCTCGGTCTTCACGCCATTCCAAATCCAAGGGTCTTATCGAGGTCCTCAATCTAGCTTAGCTCGCCTTCTTAGCTTTGTCCAGCTCGTCGTTTCGTCTACGTCATCCCTGCTACTAGCGCCAGTCAAGTGCCCCAGTAGCATTCCCCTTCCGCCTTGAGCTTGATCCGTCAAGTTTGTGTATGCACCATAATCATTATAACGCACCATAATGGCATGGAATTGTCAGTTCATGCCGCAGCCATCGTGCCAGACTCAAGAGACTCACTGCTTCGAGCTTGCCTACTGCTCAGTGCTTTTCATTGCGTGGTGCACGTAGAGCGTGCTCATTTACCTTGAATTCCCTCTGCTCACAACCCTAAAAGTCGCCAGACGCGGTCCCTATTCTGACCATGACCCGAAATATCTCTCCTAAATCGATGCTCTTTACGTATGTGATCGAGCTTGGATGTGCTCCGGTTGACCCACGACGTGATGGAGATGGAGAAAGACGTTGCAGCTGAGTCCATTCATCGTCCCAGGTTGGATAGGCATATACAGACGAAATTGACTGGAATAGGTAAAGGTAACGGGAGCAAGAACCAGGATGAAAGGATTTTCATAACCGAGGGGTTATATGAGGGGTGACGTACATCTGCGTCATTCTTGGTTCTTGAGCAAACGATACTGAGTTGGGGATATGCAGAATAAATAGAGCATTTTAAACACCCCCCCCCACCTGCGTTTTTCCACCGTGAGTTGTTTGTTGGCGCAGTGTTGCACAATTTTGGCACCATGACCAGGATTAGTAAGGCGGCGCAGCGAGCGAGCGCACTTCCAAACAGGAGCGCAGGTAGTCCTAGGCAGATGGAGCAAAGGATCATAAGATGGAAAAATGTAACAAGAAAGGACGTATCAAGGATTTAGAAACTAAGATAAGTGACAAGTGTTAATATCAAGCACGGTAGCAGGAAAGGAAAATTGGAAGGCGCCGACGCGCCGTGGCTGTATTAACTCTTTAATTCCATAAAAAATGATATATGGTATATGATACTTTACTCTTGCGTGTCTGGTCTAATTACCCCCTCCTGGACGTTCGCTCATGGGCTGGCATCAGCCTAAGTCATCTGACAAAATTGATGTTGCCGCAAACCATCGAGGTTTAAGTACGAGGAGAATATAGTGATTCAATTTGGCCAACTTTTGAATCAGAGTGAAAAAGGTGCGCGCCCTTGGGGAAGATAATGGTGATCATGGGTACCACCAGGTCCCGTTTCCGAGCAGTTACGCCCCGTGATTCAAACGTAATCACCCACCCAACTTCCGGTTCACGGCTCCGACTATCCACTATTCAAGCTGGGTCTTACCGTTTTCCGTGAACTAGCTTAGCCCGTCCTCTTACCACTGTACACATCGTCTTGACTTCGTCTTCCCTGTTCTTTTTGGGACAAGCGTCATTTTCATCCTGTGCTTTGCTCCCATCCGATAGTCTTCGGTGCCAATTTTGCGTAATCTCGCACTGGCTTTGGACGTTTCATCCGCTCAACGTAACTTTTGAAGATCTTGTCACTTGCAGCTCATATTTTCCCTTACTTTTTGTGCATGATTGGTTTGGAATGAGCGCTCTTCATTCCAACAAGATCAACAGTCTGCTCTGTTGGCAGATTGGAACGGCAATCATATGTCCCTCACCCATTTGCTGCGCCATCCTCCTTCCATACTTTATTTCTTCCAGCCGTCTCATTCTCATCTGTTCTTCTTCAAACCTCTCCCAGCCGTGCCCCCTTTTCCAAGTCGTCTATGGAACTCCGGTCCTACGAGGCTCGCAACCGTGGCAAGGAGGATGGATATTTCAGTGCACATGTGACGATGTCCTTTATCATCACACCCACCACCTTGTCATCGCCTCCCTCTTATCTTTCAAGTCTGCATATAAGATCCCGCTCAACATAGCTTTGGAGACAAGGACGTGTCGATGCGTGACGTTGGTAGCGTTGGAAATATTAGACGCATTCGGGAGGTGTGGAAGCCAGGTTCATAGTTCCTTGGCTTTGTCTTTGTTATATTTCGTTCGTAAATGGGCTGATATTTTTGTGGCAGGATGGCTTACTATGCCAAGGCAGGTTAACCCCTGGGAAGCTGCAGTACATGTATTCATTCCATTCTTTTCTCTACTCCAAGTGCTGCGCACCTGACTTCCTTCCATTCATAGTACTCCCAGCATAAGCGTAAAGTCGGCCCGGCTACAATTCTTGAGGTCTCGCGATGGGGTCAATTGTTGATAGTCATTCTGGTATGCTTCAGGACACGGTGAATCCTCGTTCAGATTTCTGCAGGTCAGTATGCCGAATTCATCCTTAAAAATATCGGTATTTGGCTTTTCGCCAATAGAAATCGCTGCATCCCATTTTGCAGTCGTGTATACGCTACTGCCATATAGCTCGCAAAACTCTCTTTGGTAATATACAACGATATTGCTGCTCTTCGGACTGGTGCTGATTTTCTCATTCATCAAAGTGCTTTATACGAAGGGTATTCGCTGGAGATGATTAGATGGGATCAATTTCGCTAGCTAGGAGCGTCCTGGTAGACAAGCTAGATATGGTTACATAGTGCCATTGTACCGCCGTATAAAAATATAAAGTTCGCTCGATTTTGCACAATGTGGTTAGATTCGGTTTGCAGGAAAACCCAACGAAAACCTCCGAGGACGCAAACACCTAACGGAGCGGGAAATGCTCGACATGAGTAAATATTTAAAAGCGCAATATCTCAAACAACAGTTTTATTTGACTGTGACAAATCCCTTGAGCGATTACAATTTGATACACATCCTTTCACATATACATCCATTCGCATACCAAGACTGATGGAACCGAGAGCTGTCTCGGGGTCTACTACCACCAGAGATTTAAAGGACCGCAACGCTCTCCCAGTTAACCCTACCACCAACAAACATCATTAGCTGCACCCCATAAAACAAGTCACTCGGAGAGCTTACCCAGTAGGCGCAGTGGCACATCCAGAGCCGCCACCAAGCGTCAAGCTCGCGCCATTGGTGCAAGAATCGTGGCCACCGCCAGAAATGAAGAACTCGACTTCACTGGGGACACCAGAATAACTCATTGACTTTACCGAGCTGCTTCCCAGACTGAGACATTCCCCAGACGGTACCGAGAAACTGCCCTCGTTAGCGCCAGTGCAGCTTGCCCCAGCGAAGAGGGTGATTGTAGCCGACATTGCCAGAGAGGCGGAGGCGAGGAGAGCGGTGGCGACGAACACAATGTTGAACTGCATTATGTATGGGTAAAGATGCGTAGCTTCTAAACAATGACAAAAAAGTGAGGTGAGTTGAAGATTATAAGAGATGGTGAACAGGAAGCCTCGGAAAGAGGGGTGCTAACCTGATCGAATGTAGGAAGAGGAGCTGAGTGAAAAATCTGCAATGGGAGAAGGTACTTATACGTTTTCTGGTAGACCTTACCTCTAGAATCTAATACCAAACCTTGCCGCCTTGTAGTTGCTCTCCCAAGTACGGCACAGTGCACTACCCAGGGTCATCGACTGGTAGGATTTCCGTCTGCCGCGGCGTCCCATGCCCTCCTTTGTTAGTGATCTTAACCAATTGTAGGTCGTTCTGAACGAACGGTTATGTACATGGGTCAGGCTGGCATCAAGTTGAGCATCAAGAACCTCATGTTAACGTATTCACTTGTTATAAATATAACGGTTGAAGCTATTTATGGTGGATGGGTTCTACTTATCAAGCATTCTGCATTGCAGTACCTACTCTAGTAGGCGATAGGACGTGTCAGGAAAGAACTTTCGAATGATTTAGAAGTCAAATAAGACCGATGAACCGATGGGGAATGGGAGGTAAACCAAACTTTTTCTGCGTGCAGAGGAATTCATATTACGCTCAATCTCCACAGATTATATCAATCAATAATCATTTACCCCACTTTTCGGGTTCAACGGCGGAAGAAGATATCAGTCAACTCGGAATTGAGCGAGTACGTCTACATTTCTCTTATCGAGCGCTGCAATTCCCCCTTACAATTCCACATCAAGAGGTCAATTCAGCAGCAAAGAAAACGGCTTAAATCTCATGTGATCTCTCTACTACCCAAGGGCTATTTTAATTTCGCTCTTATAACGAGCATATTATGACCATGCCAGCTGTGGCTAGTGATGAGGCCGCGCCGTCAAGGTCAGTTCAAGCTTCGACTGGTCGGCCGATCCATGCCGTTTGCTGGAACCAGAACGGACACTTCGCCTTCCGAGCTATATTTACGGATACGAACTGGATTACCGCATGCACCTCTGTAGCTATTTTAGAAAGCGTATTAATAACACACAGCTCCGAAGGCCAGATTGGCATGGGCCCCGCTCAGAGTACTGGGAAACTCACGGCACGAATGAAAAAAGTACAAAGGCAGGACTGGGCTGCTTCTGTTGGGTGGGTGAATCAGGATGATAAATGCATGGCTTCACTCACGCAGCATTTTAGACCTCCGTTTCGCATGGATGTGCGTAACGTTGATAAACCGCTGATCAAACTATACTTGCTGGGAGAAAGAAAAGTAGAATTGGAGTCGGAATATAGGTTCGTCATGACTCCGAATTACCCATGTCTGTGTGGAGGAAGAAGTCCGAATTTGAAATTCAGAATCGAAAATATATGAGCACAGGTGAAGCGAGAGCGATACTTTCTGGTGCAGACATCGACATTCGAAAAAATGGTACTTGCCGACTACTTTGTTCACCAGCTGCCTCCAAATACGGACTAGGTATATATACCGGTTCATCCATAAATTATTTTTCAAACACTCTGATTACTATCACTCTCCCGTGATACCCTTCTCCATGCCCCGCTCCAGCAGCGCTTGCACACTGGGAGCTTTCTGCCTTGAACTCAATAAACGAGTGGGCAGTATGGGTTAAGTTCCTCGCGGGGATGCGAGGAATATAGTTTCCCCGTTATTACAACCGTTTGAAAAAATTGACAGACTACAGTGCATCACCGTTGTCCTTCAGTGGATTTTTTTGGCTAAGACCATTAAGTAGATGATTATCAGTGGTAAGGATAGATATCAGATACCCTGAGCCTGATGCCGAACTAACGAGAAGACGACAATTAGGAAATCTTGGTTAGATTTTTGTTCTCACTGCTGGCAGGGGACTTTTTTAGCTACGGTAAAATATTAGTAAAATAATAGCTAGCTTGTTTTAGTTTTAGACGAATTTACCTGCCAAGTAAAGAAAAATATGACCCATGGTGAAAGAAGGTAAAACATAGTGAATCTTTCACCATGGGTCATATTTTTCTTTTACTTGGCAGGTAAATTCGTCTAAAACTAAAACAAGCTAGCTATTATTTTACTAATATTTTACCGTAGCTAAAAAAGTCCCCTGCCAGCAGTGTCTAGACAAATGTTTGCTCAGTCTTCACCGATATGTCTTTGAAATTATGAGATAAGGTACATCTCGACCATGTTTTACCACGCAGACACCTTGTAGATACAGATAAAATGAGGTGAGCAAGGCTTCGGCCCGATGTGTGTACAAACACGGTGCTGAAGGTCCCCCAGTTATAGGCTTAATTACGTTGGGGGCCATACCTCCACTGAACTCAAGCCTGTCCAATTTGAGCCACTCTAACGCGCGAACTCGATGGATAGAAAAAGACTCCCTTGTCTCCGAGTTTACGCGCTCCCAAGAAGTGGGGGGTTGGTTTACTTGCATTGATGTTTCTTCTCGTCCCTACGGGTACACCGGTGGCGTTCATAGGACTGAGATAAGTATTCACAATCCTAATCATACAAACTCGCTATCAACACTTTGACAGTGATTTGTTACGCCTCGTCTTTCTTCGCAAGCTGGGAACCTATCGGGTATTTTAACCGAATGGATAGGGTTGGGTTTAAACACGACTTATATCACGATTATGATAGGTCTCCACTATATTATAGCGAGCGACTGACTATTATTCCCGACATAATTTTCCAAATAATACAACTGACTCTATATAAACTGAACACCGATTGTAGATTGAGGTCGTTCATTCCGACGATTCAGGTACTTTATTCGTCATCATCACTTTCTGTGGCCCTTGAGATGGCCAGAAACGCTCTATTTCGAATTAAAAGATGTACAATCGCGTACTAAGCCAAGGATGTACTAAAAGTTAAGTTGCCCCGAGATCGCAATCCACACATCATCCGGACGAAGAACGAGGTGGTGGTGTTCATTGTACGCCGAAATGACCGTGTCGACAAACCCATTATGCTTGGCGTGCATTGTAGAAAAGTCTGGATCGACCAGAAATGCCTGCAGTATCTCTTGCCAGGCTACAGTCTTGGATTTCCTCCCCCATATATGTGCGAGTAGGTCTTTTGAGCTGGTTGGAGCATGAAATTCGTCAAGGCTCTCGACTGGGTTGGCGTCGTGATCTGAGACGGTGAAGTGGACTGGCATGATTCTGCGGTAGGTACGTAGTAAAGAGACGCTGTGAATGAGCATCAGTTATATACACTCGTCAACGAGTCATTTTCACACCTCGTCGAAGTCTCTTCGACTTGCTTCTGGCTTTGCTGTCAAAAGCTCTTATTGAAAGAGACACGATTAGATAGTCGGAGAGCTGCTAGAGAAGAGGTCCGATATTATGATGGAAAAAACTCCCACAAGTGTATTGTGCAATATTTCAAAGCATCTATAATAGTATTCGCGATGACTCATGAACATTTGAGGTGTCGATTTGACTTCTGTCATTGCGTTGCTGCGCTTCCGGTCATTCTTCGCCATATCGTATCTCAATGCGTCAAACACTAACCAATTTTCGATACGGGTGGACTAGGAATATTATTAGTGACAATTTGCCGTGAATATGAGGTTATACTATACCTCTCACCCTCTTTCCAAACACTTCTTTATCAAGCCCTAATGTTAAGCAAGACGTTTATCATGTCATTGATACGTCTGACCTAGACTCTCCCAGAAAGTATTCGGGGAAGTGCTCACGGGCCGGAGTCGGGGACATTTTGTCATGCTCATCATTGGAAGATCATTCCAGAGTTAGGACAAGGGTTTCGGGGATCAATGAGTTTCCCCGCCATCGCATGCGCATGATCAATTTCGGAATATGGTGTATTTGAGTTTGATATGTTTGTACCCCTTCAAGAATGTAGTTCCATTTTTAAGAGACAGATGCACCATGCAACAGCGAGAATGAGAGTACCGAATGGTGGTGTTCTCAGGAGAAAATGTTCTAGAATGGTGTTGAGTTCCAGATCTAGCCACATTGTGAAAGGCCGAAGAGGTTAGGCAGACGGTTGACGAGACCAAGAATATCGACGGGAAATGGCCATCAAGAACATGAACATGAGTAGCGCAAGAGCAATCAGCAACGGAGGTCACTCACAGTCACATGGAAATAGAAAAAATTATAGAGATACATACCAGGTTGCGATGGTCGGCGATGTGCGACTGCACACGAGGAAACCTGACAGAAAACGAGCTACAGGTCGACATAAAAATATTAATGGCACTTACCTTTTACGACTCCAGTTCCTTCACACCTCTTGAATATTCAAGGATGGTCCTTTTGAGCGCACTGGGGAAAGAGGCGGCATGCTACATATTCTGCCCAATTCCTCCATAAACTCACCCGCACTACGCCCAACAGCAAATAAGGCTATCCAATCTTGGGCACTCTAATGGGCGCAGTTAATGGACTGGATTTACGACTCGAAGTTCGCCAGGAGTGCGGTCAAAGCGAGTAAAATGAGGGTGCATAGACGATGATTCATAGGCTGTGGAGACCTGCATATTCTCCTTAGCCTTTGAAACGTGTCAAATCCATTACTTGCTGGTAGTCGCAGTTCATACTGATGGCCAAGCGGCTAGAAGATTCATGTGATCGCGATAGACGATCCCTTTCTTCACGTTTCTGCAGTGAGGTGGCAGGATAATGGTGGCATTCCTCAGATTGCGACTCAGAGTCGTAGTCGGGCCTCGGCCCTCGGCTACAACCTCGGCAGTATACTATGCAATCACGTGGATCTCTTCAAATCATCTATGACTCATTCCTGCACCACGATTATTAGGCTTTCCTGTCGGCTTAGCGCCTTATTGCGCATGTAACAAATGTGGATATCTTACGGACTTTGGTATCCTGACCGTAAGATTCTCATTTAACCAGGTGTAAACGCTGCGATTCATGTTATTTTCAACCATACCTTTATACCAGCCAGTAATTGTGCTTATGCTCAATCCTCTTCATCACCGCTCCTTTCGTACGCTGCGTCCGATCCTTATGTTCGCTCTTAGGTTCTCCCTCTGCTCGGCATGATTTATCACATGTCCGCCGTGTTCACTGGTAGTATATATAGAGAGCTCGTCGTCGCATTCAAAGTCTCTGGGTAATTCTATAATCGTCAAACCTGTCGGTCTTCCTGACTCATCGTGCGCTGAATCCTGGTTACATCGCCCCTCAGCCGACTTCACGCCTGCTGCGCTGTCCCACTTTTCTGGTGTTCGACCGCTCACGGATAAGGTTTTCTGAAAGGAGCCCGAACTTCTCGATGTTTATCCGCGCCTTCCTGTATCTACTGCTTCTTACCAATCGTTATAACTTCCTTTGAAATCCCACTGCGATACAGCTCCACTATAGGGAAGAGATGAACGAAGCTCTTCCGGGGACTCATCCTTCTTCACGTTGCACTGTTCTTGCTGGAGTTCCGAAGCTTTCAAGACATTCATGGTATATGGATTTAATCGGTCATTAATGATGGAACTAGGGGGCACTAGGCCGGGTGCTTATCTGTTGTCGACAAGTCGTCCATCATCGGATAACTGCAGCCGGATTTAATTGCTTTGGAACGTACCCAGCGAGGGAGATCCGGGTCTAATATCGGTCCTACGAGCCACTCTCCTGAAACGGTGGGGTTCATTTCTTGAATTCCATGCTCTGTTTTGCTGTTCTGCCCGTACTTCCAGGTCTTTCGCGTCCAACCAGAACTAGCGAACTTAAACCAACGCCTTGTCCTCCGAACATATGAATTACGACTGTTCCACCTCCTGTTTACTCTTGTACGCGTCATTGTAGATGAATGAATTGCAATATGCACGTTGATTTCCGACTCCCATACATATGTACAGCCAAGCACCGCACTCAAAGTTCTAGGCCTGCATAATTGACGATAAGGTCTCATCGCGTCGGGACTCCATCCTCGCCTTGAGCTCCGTCTCCCCATCCTAGACATAACTTGTGATAATTCCCAGGCACATCAGCCGCTATAGCATATTGTATCATCTCCTCGATCGAAATGGTGCGTTGGCTTCGGACGAGAAGAAGCTCGACTGATCTTCCCCGTGATTCCCCATACCCCACGTCGCACGCTTCGTGACCTAATTTAGATCATGGGGTAAATTGATCTTCTTGGGCTCCTATCATGCCAAGGTGCCTAGTGTCCTCCCCAGCATAACTGAATCACGAGAAAGGACAATTATGAACGAATAAGTCTATAAAATCCCACGTGAATAGGCTTTATTTCTCCAGTTGGTCTACCGTCGTTACCGAAAATTTGAAATTGAGGTGCTGTAATGTTCGCGCCTGCGCCACGACGCACTTGTGAATCAAATTTCTCGACCCTTCCCGATTCCCAATAAGGAGTCTCCGAGAAATCCAGGGTTTCCCCCCAGGACGGTTATTCGCCACACTGCGTCCCTAGTCTGGTTAAATACCCAACGCCCCTTTCTCGTTTCTACAGCATTTGTTCGTCTCAGCTCTTCCATTCCTCTGTCAAATCCCTTGTAAACATCCACCATTAACGACTTGATGTCCTCAAGCAACATGTCGAACGAAAAAACAGACATAGAGCAAATCAGCATTGTCAACGGTCCAGTGCCTAGCCTGAAACCCGTTCCTCCAACGTCGACAATCGCCAATCCCGCCCCAGCGTGAGTCTCGCCTATGATCTCCCTCACTCCAAAGCGCCACTGACCGCTCAAACATTTTAGAGGTATCTTTGCCTTCGCTGGAACGACCTTCCTGCTATCCATGTTGAACGTCAATACACGCGGTATCCAGACGCCCAACGTCGTCGTAGGCATGAGTCTCTTCGCGGGTGGCCTCCTACAGTTTGTCGCTGGCATGTGGGAATATCCTAGAGGCAACGTATTCGGCGCTACTTGTGAGTACATGCGAATCACTTCAGTCAAAACACCGTCCTCACTTTTCATCTGTCAGGTTTTTCGTCCTTTGGCACCTTCTGGATGTCATACGCCACCATCCTCATCCCCGGGTCCGGAATTATTTCTGCATATACCAATCCCAAAGAGCTTGACAATGCGCTCGGACTATATCTTATCGTGTGGATGATGCTCACAAAATATTCCTGTACGCGTTTATTTGTCTCTTGGAAGCTGTCCGACTAATTTCCTAAACATCCAGCGTCGTCTCATTCCGAAAAACTCTAGCGTTCTCTATTCTGTTCGGAACACTAGCTCTCGCATTTGGCCTATTAGCGGGAGGGCTATTCACGGGTGTCGCCAAGTTCGTATCTAATCTTTTAATCTCGTGCAAAATCATACTTACCATAGTCGCTTCCTTTCAGATTCACGAAAGCGGGAGGAGTCGTGGGTATCATCGTTGCTCTGGTAGCCTACTACATCGGTGCCAATGACCTTTTGGCCGGGGATGCACAGCCACTATTTAGATTACCCCAGGGTGCTTACTGACTTCGAGTACCTTGTTCGAGGAGAAAATCTTTTTATATTTCGATTTGTTATACTCCATTTTACTTATTTAAATCACCGATTAGAAAATCGACAAGTCTGGCATTTAAGTCTCAACCAGAAGGCAAGCACCTCTAAATCCCCGGTTGCCGCTCGTTCTGGTTTTGGTGTACCGCAAATACACGGAAAGGCATAGAGGTGCAGAAGTTCATTTTTAAAATTTCAAGTTATAAAAATTCAAAGGCGTACTTTCGTACGTAGAGGTCGAAGCCGTGAAGAGGCTCCAGTAACAACGTGCAGACAAATTTCAAGTGCTCGTTAATCTGGAGCAAAAGAGAACCTGTAAAATAGCAATATGCCCTTCAATAACAGTAAGTCCGCACTGAAACCACCACACAACCTCTCGGCGACGACATCCCTGCGGATCGTTGATGGATGTCGGAAACAATCCGCTTCGGAAGTAATCCCCGTATGTGATACCATTTGATTACCATATATTAAGTTGCAGGAGCTCCGATTCCGTTCGTATGAGCATGTACTGGTACCTTTAGATCGAGGACTGGACCTCCAAATTGAATGGACGGTAAGAAAGCCGTGTTAGTTGCGCGGTTGAACAAGCTACTAGTAAGGGAAACAAACGTACCGAACAACGGAAAGGAACGGGAACTCCGAATTACGTTAGGTAGAATTATGTAGATATCGGACCTGAGTTATAGCAGTTAAAAATGAGTTGGTGCCCTATCGAAGTCACTGTAGAGGCTATCGTCACATAAGTGTCCTCTGTTCCTCACTATAATTCGATTTTTTACTTGCTTTTTACCCGCCTGCCACCGAATACCAATCATGACCAAATAGAGTCACATGCTTTGGCTCAAGCCTGGACTCGGCCCTCGGACCTGATTCCGGACTCTTCACAATTTTCCTCACGAAACGTCGACTCTTCTCCTCCAGGTCTACTCTCTAGTTAGGCCCTATACCTATGACTGCCGAATTTTTCTCCTGCAACGAAAACTTAAAATTCTAGTTCGCATCCAACCCGCATATTCTCTGCAAGATATCAAGTCCTGTAGGTGACAGTAGGGTGAGACTTCAGGCCTTCTTCTGGCTTTCCCAGTAATTCGAACTTCAATCAGGTGTTTTCCAGCGCCAGGTACACCCGCAAGAAATTATTTGTACTTGTCCAATGCTGTCAGCTTTCGTTGAGGGTGTAAAATACCATACCCACCCTTGTCGTGGCTTTTTATACCGCATCCTTCTGCCATGACTGGTCAGGAGGAGAAATTTCTCAGACCTCGTCAATTTATAAGCCATTGTCTGTTTTTGCACTCCCCAAATTGTCTTTTTTGCATTGCGACCTTTGTTCAGGCATATTCATTGATTGATGGAACTCCTTTTCGTGATTCTTTTTTGCGCCCTCTTTTTACAAGGAAACATTGCAATTCCAATGTCAGTGGTGAGTGGAGCCAGCAATATCTGTATTATGGACGTCGCCCTGAAGCATTTTCGTCTTTCTTATCATCTAGCATAGAGAAACGGCGACATGCGCTGACCCGAGTCTCGCTGAGGCTCTCAAAGAAGGGTACAGTCCTTCTTTGAAAGCCCACGCAGTCAGCTTACCGCCTTTGTGGCATCCAACAACAAAGGCGACGATTGGGAAATTCAGAATGATGCCTTTATAGTCTGGTGGAAAGCTCAAGAATTTGCATTTCCTTTATACGTTCTTTTCAACCCTTCTACCGCAGACTTCATATACATCGTCTCCAGTGATGGGACTGTACCAACCGCTGCCGGTTTTGGATCGCCTCTCATCGCTGGCTACGTCTACGATTCTCAAGTTTGCGGAAGTGTTCCCTTGTTCTCGCTCTTTCAGGATGTCGCTGGAGATCACTGGTACACCACACGCATAGTTGAATGAGATGAACTTGTTAGCGATGGTTGGATCGACTCCAGAGTAGCCGCGTTTGTTTTGGTTCTGATGGCCTGGTGAGCAATGTAATATATGCTATGGACGTCTTCTCTGACACATTTTCTGACGTGCTAGACCGCGAAAAGCTTACATTCCTTGTCCATGGTCTAAAATAGCGTGATGTATCGTGTACTGTTTGAACTATATCCGTTCTGTCCAGCAGGAACGCTCATTTACTCACATGCATCCTCGTACCTATCAGATTGAAATGTCTACGGATTGACATGCTTCGAAGAATTTCAGTGACGTGGCCTTTATAAAGGCCCTTCTGATATGTGGTTCAGAGCCCTTCCTGTCCTCAGCACATCCCAGTCTACTTGTCACCATCAAGCATGAATGTTGCATTTCACTTTTTCCTATTACTATTTTTTTCTGCAGAATTTTAGCGGAATGCACAGGAGAGTGTACGGTGTTAGAGGTACAAGCAGTTGCAGAATAATCCTCATAACAAATGTCTAACGCTATGAAATGTAGACCTGAAGTCCTGATACTTGTGCTGATCCTTCACATGCAGAAGTCTTCGAACAAGGCTGTAGCTCATCGCAGAAGGCCCATATAATCAACAGGCTCACCAACTTCATAAACGCCAATGCCAACGGCGACAACTGGGTAATACAGAACGACATATTCATGGCATGGGGTGAACCGCAGGAATTTACATTCCCACTATACGCTCTCTTCAACCCTACTGCCCAAGATTTCATATACATAGTTTCTATGAATGGATCAGTTCCAGTCATTGCTGGGTCCCAGTTCCTAAGCATATTTGGCTATGTATATAATACGCAGATTTGTAGGACTATGCCGCTTTTTTGGTTTTCTAGAACATGATTTCGGACCACCGGCACACTACGTTGATGAGTGATAGAGATGAGTTGCTTGCAGCTAGATGGATTGATGCTAGTACAGTCACATTTGTCTTCCCTCTAACAGTGTGGTATGTAAGCATCCTCTTCAATGATATGGTTGTGTCTGACCAATGTTTGGGATTCAACTTCCCTTAGACGATGTAATATATTATCCCTTGAAAAAAAATTCACCTTTCGAACTTCAATGGGTATTTTTCATATACCAGAGCCTCCTTTTAAATTTCTCTCAGGATATATTATTGACTATCCATCTACAAGTAATCCATGAAATTTCATCTTCAGTTCCGACACTAAAATTTCTGTGTTAATATCACCTCTCAATGGAACCTATCACTCTATTATTACAACAGGGTTATATGTATTATATGGTAAATTATTCACCAAAACCAGAAAACTTAACTCCAGCTTCCCCAGTGCCTTCTTCTTCGGGTTCATTGGCAAATTAACCCCAATTATCTCCGACTATCTAATACCCCCAATGCGATCCTGAAATACATTGATGATTTCTATATCTAGGACTGCATTTATGCTGGATGGTCCCGAGGTTATGTCCTGATGCACAGTATTAAGAATAGCACAGGGATATGGAACGGTGGCCTCATAAAACTCCTCAGAGTAGTAACCATATGCAGAGGACCATATAGTAGTGTCACACAGTCTGTGAAGCACACCCATATTTGGAATGACATTCTCAAAGACCGGGACTGAATGCTTTGAATCATAGGATAGAGTGGATGTTACTGAATGGAGTTGTTAATCAGACATTTTAATTGCTTTATAATGTAACCCAGCCTACCGGTGGGATTAAGGAAGTCACCCAAAGATAAGAACTCAAGACTCTCAAGGCTGTTCACGCAAAAGGCCAACATTCTTCCTATTTTTCTCAAATCGAGAATCGAAATCACCAGCCTTTTAAGATGGGAAAAGTCAAATGGAGAAAATACATCATCCAACACAGAGACAGTCATCTTGGGATTGGTCCTTGTCAGTGGAATATACATTTGCCTGGACAGGAGGGATTTTAACTGAGCCTTTTTTATTTGATGCAGCTTGGCATTTGACTCTATCTCGAGATTGGTGACATGCAGGGATTTCAACAAGCTGCAGCCAGTGAAGAAGGAGCTTGCCATGTTGTAAATGGGGGAGATTTCGAGCTCAATGAGAGAGGGTATGAGCTCAAGAAGGAATTTGCAGATTTTTGGCACAAAATAACCCTGTTTGAAAAGACCTGGACTCTGCAAATTTTTTGAGCTGGGGTAGCTTTGCTACAATATTATACAGGGGGGATGAAGCGCAGCTTGAGGTGATGATGCTGGGTAATTGTAAAATGTAAAACAGGTGATTGGTAATTGAAGGCTATTGTGATGGATTGGATGTATTCAGTGATTTGAGGAGAGCCATCAAGCAAAGTGAGCAGCCTGTGTCCCATAGTGGTTTCATCCTCAAATAAATTTAGAGTACTGTACCAAACTGACCGACTCTTGAGTGGGGTGATGTGTGACATGTTTTGACCATCTCTTCGGCTCTTCGGGGGTGCCTGGGATGCGTGATGAAGAGGCAAAACTCTTCGACTGGTTGCAAATCATGGTGGATGGTTTGAAATTGATAAATTTTGTCGCTGTCATTTGTATACAACACTACACAGGTAGAGGGAGAAAATTTTCGAGTTTTTTTTACCATTTTTGGCTGTTCTTTTTTTGGCCTGTCACCCTCTTCGGAGCCCTCAGTGACACGTGACAAACAGGGAAATCTCTTCTCTTCAGCCGGCTTTGTGATGCGTGACTGAAGAGTCGGTCGGTTTAGTACAGTACCTTCAGTTAAACCCACATGCAAATGAACCTTCAAATGCTGGAAGATTCTCCTCATGAAATGGTCAAAAAGCGATGGCTGATGTATGTGCAGGTAAGCAGTGCATGTCGGCCTTCTGTGGAGGTCCAAGGGGTATGTCAGCATTTGCTGAGTGACATGACCTTGGGAGGGAGGGTGTGGGTCAGGTGACCTTAAACACGAAACTTACATGACTTATAGATGAGTGTATTTATGTGATTTTGGCAGCTGTAAGTGCTGAGAACAGTCTTAATATGCAACAAAGCAGTCTATTGACCACATTTGATCTGAAAAAAGGGCATGAGATGGCCAAGGGACAGCTCTGCCATGCAAATGACATCATTTACATAGCCACAGCATCACTTTCCACCAAAAAAATTCCATATGCAACACTTTTATGGATCACAGCTTCACTTCTTCCCTGACCAAGCTCACTGGCCATACAACAAACTTTGAAAAAGATATGTTTTGGTCCAAGTTCCAACTTGGGTGGCATTTATGATAGCTCTGTGATGTGTAATGACTCTGAGTGTGAGATGCTCATTGAGGATGTTGATCTTGTGTGGTGCACTGGCAGTGGTCCTGCCAATGCAACTTGATTTGTGCCAAGTTTTACCATTCTTAACAGTAAATGATAACCAAAAAAATTGACTTTATCCTTACTATTATTTTATGTGTCAAGGTTTGGTCAAGGTCTTTTTGAGAAACCTAAAACAGCTTGGTTCCATGACAACAATTACAAGATGGATACAGGATTCAGAGAGTATCAGCAAAGCAAAGAAATGGCGGAAGCAGCAGAAGGTGTAACTGTGTAATCACTTTTGAGTTTCCGCCTTGAACTTTAAATTTAAAAGGAAGGTGCTAAGAATAACTCCTGCCCTCTGCTTCTGTTTGGCCCCCTTGGCGCATTCCAAGTTCAACGTTGATCATCCAACCCAGCACCGATCGTTCCAAAGATGTATTGGCATGGGGCATGACACATGAACTCTTGTCCTGTACCACTCACCATGTCCACGACTTCTTGACCATGGCAGATGCTGGACACCACCCTTGAACAAAAGTCATCACAATGTCTTTCTATTCGAAATTTAGGCTCGACGTTCTGGCATGGACCCCTGTAAATTCTGCTCTTGGTGACAACTCTTCAATGCTTGTCTGGGACATCACTCAGCCTAACTCTTCACCTACATCTGCAGCTGCTGGCCCTTGAAAAAGTTACAGAGACTTTCTGTCTGATTTTCAGTCTGGGTGATATGAATGGTCTTGGCAATCCTGGGAAGAGTTTCTTTCATTCTTGGCTCAGGAACAAGCTTCGAATTCAATTGAACTTCGAAAGGTGTCTTCGAGAACTGGGGCTGCACGCTACTCAGAGCAGATTGTCTATGTCTGCATGCATTATGGAACTGGCAGCCTGAAAGATTATGAGAAAAAACATCCGGAATGGTCGAGGAAGGTCCCTACAAAGCTTACAGACTGTCCTTGCTCGCTTAAGGTGAAGAGGTACCATGGAATGCCAGTCATTCTCGGCAAGTACAATGCAGGCCATAACCACCCAACTGGAGATGATAACCTTAGGTTCACGTGGATATCAAATGCAACATGGGAGTGGATTGCAGGGATGGTGCAGATGAAAGTAAAGAGTGATCACATTGTAATTGCCTTCCCTGTATTTTCCTGTACCTACTTGTACTCAATAAAAAAAAGCTTGAATTGGCACATAACATGCACCATGACAATCGGGCTCCATCCTCAACAACTGAAGGCTTGGAGTCTAATCCAGCACCACACCGTAATGACTTCATTGTGTTAGCAGATATTCACAGAATTGAGAAGGCCATTGAAGCTGAAAATATCCACCTTGACCATGATGACGGGAAGTCTATTTTCCGATGGGCTGAACAGTTACATCCATCTGATAGTCTTCTTGGGTTCAAATTGTGTGCTTGCTCTGTGCCTGTGGGCTCGAACTTAGCCAACAATGCTTTCATGCTCATGATTCAGATGCCTTCTCAGCAGGAGCAGTTTCATTGTTATGGGAACAAAGGAGTTGTATTTATTGACGGAACTCACAACATGACAATGTACCAGAATATGAGTTTAACAACTATTCTTGTATGAGACCATTGGGGACATGGTATGTATGGTCACTATCTTTTGATATTTAGATACTAATGAGACAATAGGCTTACCTGTTGCCTGGATGATAGCTTCTTATGGTACGGAGGAGACAATTGCCTACTTTCTCTTCCTTCTCCAAGTGGCCAACCCATTTATGATACCATGGAGGTTCATGAGTGATCGTGATCTTGCACAGATAAATGCTATTGTGTTGCGCTATCCGGAATCCCTTGTCTGGTTGTGCTGTGGCACGTTCTTTATGCATGGCAACAACACTTTGTTATCTCTCAGAATGAACTGCTTTGGACAAAACTGAAAGCTTTGGTATGCATTGAGGAACCCATGCTCTTTGACGCAGCATTGGCAGAAATCAAACTTTGGCCCCGGCATGTTTTTGGGATTACTTTGTCAAAAACTGGCTCCAGGAAAAGTTTATACTCATGTGGTCTGCTATTTACCATCGGAATCGGGAAATCCATCTGCTCAGTGACACAAACATGCTCCTTGAAGTGTAAGTATACTTATTTGCTGCCTTTGTTCATCACTCACATCAAGAATTGAAATAGCTGGCACCATGTCTTGAAAGGAAAATTTCTTGAAGGTCAACGAAATCGCCGTGTGGACCACCTGGTTTATATTCCTGTTATGCTGGTGCTTCCATACTATCTGCTCAAAGAACACCGGCGAGAACTTGGAAAACCAAAAATGTATCCAAGTCATCACCAGCAGCAAAACCATCAAAGCAACGGACATCGAGCAGAAGTGCATTGGCAACAATTTTTCAAATGTACTTTACTCAATCAAATCCTCATCACGTCCAGAGCATTGGTACGAGGTCGACATTCTTGCCTATACATGCAGCTGTCCCAATTATCCCTCCATAAAGTTCTGCAAACACCTCTGTGCAGTTCAAACCCACTACCCTTCATCTGACATTGCTTCTTTGAATGAGCTTGATGATCTTTCATATGACAGCTGCGAGCAGCTGAAAGCTCTTGAGAAAGGCGGCCCCCCTCCTGTTGGTCTCGGTATTGCTTCAGAGGGCTTAGTGAACAATTCTGGGACTGTCGACACTGATTATGAACCTGCTTTGGACATTCTCACTTCCGCCTCTGAATCCGCCGTCTTGCACAGTGTGGCTGAAAAGCTGGAATGCTGCACTGCTCTCTTCCGGCAGCAAGGTTCTCTTGATCAAGCATTATGACTTGATTCTTGGCTGGATAATGAAATGTCAAGGTTGGATGAGACAAGAAGTCTACTGCCGGTAAAGCGAAAACTCTCACCACGGTTGAATAGCTGGCCAGAGACTCAAGCGGCGATGATGCCGGCAAAGAAGACATGCACAAAGCAAGCCAGTGATGAAGCATACAGTGCTGGTGAAGCTAGTGGGAAGAAAGCTAAGAAGAATCCAAAGGGAATGCCATCTTCGGAGCCACAGGTGATCCTGCAAATTGCCTTTGTGAATCCACCTGGGGCCATACAGCATCCACCTCAAGCCCCTCCTGCCCAGTCACAACTGTCCCAAAGTTATTATCGACCCAAAACACATCTGTATTAAACACCCTATTGACTTGCACATCCTATTAGCTTTGTTTACATATAGGTCTGTAATAGTAATGTACTTATCGTATCAATTGAGTTGACCTTGCACTCAGCAAACCATTTTGCAATTTTGAAGTTTCCCTGTGTGGTCGAGATACTAAGCTACCTATGGCTTTAACTTTTACACCAATCTGGCTTCGTTAAACCTGTTCCATAATCCTCACAAAGGGTGGGAATGATTCTAGATACTGTTGCATTTCATTCAATTCACCGGTCACGGGTCACAGGCCCTCCAAAATCGGCGAAATGTCACAGTTGTCCATGGTCACAAGGCTGAGTGGTGAAACCATTTGATGGCCATAAATTTGGTCATTTTTGCACTTAAAATCGCAAAAATCACCCCAGAACTGGTGAACTGCCACTCTGGCATTCTTAAATTACTAGAAATAAAAGTTGTGAGACTATAATTAGTTAAACTAAGTATTTTGTGGCTTAGAGGTCAATGTCCGAGTCTTCATAACTGGGTTTGATATCATGCTACCAAAATCGGACAGATGATTGCTACATAAGTAGTCGAAAAAGAACACATCAGGTGAGAATCGAACCCACTGCCTAGAGCAGTCATTGAACTACTTTGACACATACTACCAGTCCACCACAACAACTCTGTAAGACCGGTGAAATTTTAGGTAGGTCACAGGTCCCAAGCCCACCTGGTGAACCTGGCATTTCACCGGGCAGGTCACAGGTCACAGGGGGTGGTGAATTGAATGAAATGCAACAGTACTTAGTGCACCATGAGTCCAAAAGGCTATCAAGTTTGTGAAGTTAAATCATTGTACCATGATTCTTGTCCTGACGTGCGATACTGGTCGATCCTCAGACCCATCAATGCCAGTCAATAGAAGTCATCAGTGTGGCAATGACAGTGAAGTGTGGCCTTCAATTGACACAGCTGGCAAATGTGTTCCCGCTTCCCACCTTTGTTGTCACTTATAAATAGGTCTGTACCAAATAATCAACAAAGGTGCACCAGCTTAGCAAAATTCCCGGAATCCGGACCTTCCTTTTATATTTAAAGTTCAAGGCAGAAAGTGACCAACTCCGTGTAATGATTCAGTCTGGCCAAATGCATGGGAATATACTTCTAAATTTAGCAGGTACAAGAGGGAGTGTGGCTGCAGAGGAGCCTTAAACATGAAAACCAAGGTTGTGTAGCAGAAATTTTTTTTACATACCCCTTGGGAGGTCCTGTCGATATTGTTAATGACATCCACCATGAGTTCCACAGGAACACCTCAAGAAGCAAAGCAGACTGGTGCATAGGATTTAGTGGGATTATAGGGCATCATATTGGTTTGGTATTGGTCTGGGGGTTCCAAAATGGTGTGGTGAGAGGAGAAGAAACAGTTTAACTTAATGGGTAACAATTTTGATGTTCACATTCCTGGCAGAGAATTTGTTTAGAGAGGGAATTTTATCGAAGCGACCTTGAGTGCATATATAATGAAGTTAATGGGTGATGTAAAGGACTCAAATTCAAACAATTTTAAGTGAGGAACGAGGGTGATCGGGCTCAAGGCAGAATGCTTTGAGGGGATGATGGATAAATGTCGCCATCAATCCGGCCCGGCATGGTTAATCACCTAAAGCCCCGACATCAAACAAGTCCAAACAGAGAGGACGTGTCGCACTCGGCGCTGCTGGCATTCTCCAGGTTGACCGCAGCCATCGCTATCTCGTTCTAATTATTTCTTCTTCCTCTCATTTTCTTCACTATGAACGCCGGTGTCGCGAACCTTGTCATCTCTCTCGGCGCCATGCAGCGTATGTTCTCCAGAAAATTCGGAATTCGAATCCGAACCTCCTAACTATCCGAAATTTTTAGTGGCCCGAAAAATACCCTTCGATGACCCGGTGGTCCTCAACTACGTCAGGATAGGATATGTTGCTGTACAAGTTATTGTGTTGGCGGTTTTCTACTATGTTTCTCTGACGGTGCGCTCGCTTTTGCGTAGTAATCCTTCTTCATTAGCTGACCTGCTGTTATGGTTGACAGATCAAGAAGAAGAATGATCAAACTGTACTCAAATACGGTTCGTCTGGTTTCTTTTTCGTTCTACCGTATCCAGCTGACTCCTTGGTTTAGTGGAACCTGCGTCACCCATGGTTTGTACTGCCATTGGCCCACTGTCGTCTGCCTGACGTCTTACCCCACTTCCCACTAGTCCCAAGAGGAACCAAAATTGGTTACCACCACTGTTCGCGATTACGATTTATCGGAAACGTCAAAGCTCGTACGTCACCCTTCTACCCTCTATTCATGCTCCCTCCCTGATATCCTCGTGCTTCAGCTGCGCTCCACGTATATGGGCATCGCCATGATGGCTGTCATGCACATCTACTTCCACTTCACCCAGCCACTCTTCATCCAGGGTCTCATGGGGCTCAAAAATATCTACGATGCCAAACCCGTCGCTATCCACATCCTCGGCCGACCCGCCACCGGCGACCTCAAGCGTCCCTTCAAAGCCCCCTCCATGTTCGGTGGTGCGTTTCCGTCTCTCATTAGTTGTGATCTATACCTTATATATGACTATCCCTGCATATGCAGCTCCCTCTGGTCCTCAAACTGATGCTGCTGCGATTGCTGAGGCTGAGAAGCGCGTTGGAAAGAAGGATGAGTAAACGTGGATGTTTTCCCACCTATCCTACCTACCTATATACCGGGAATAGACTTACTTCGGCTGTGGTTTAATTTGGTTCGTGGTTAATGGCATACCTATCGCATTCTCATACTCCTTTCCTTTTTATCCGCCTTGCCCGACAATGTATATTCCTCGAGTGCGAAGCTTACGAGACAGACATGAAGACCATTGTGGTGTGACGAATGGGAAGGTTTTTAATCATTACAGTGGCCACATCACCGCCAATGAATCAGAGAGAGGCGAGACGACTCACGACAGCAGAATATTCAATATTCCGACTCCTTATATCGAAACCCTGAAGAATTATTCGCCAAGTCGTGAAGGTCGCTTGGAAATATATGGTTTCAAGACAGTGTCATCGAACGCGATTTGCTTTTTGAAGAAAAGAAGCTTCAATTCAATAGAATGAACGTCAGATTGTGAGAAACCAGTAACGTAATGTAAGGTCCAGGAATACATGGTCATGCGCCTTGAAATGCTTATTAGATTTATTTGCTATATAGGAGCTCTAGAAGGGCTGTGTGAAAGCGGCTCCTTCCTTTCTTCTGTTCACTCTACATTGACATTATCGACCACATCCACACCGCTTCTTCCTTTCATACCAGCTTATCTATTATATCCTCGATTCCACGCTGAGGAGAACTGACATGGGCAACGAAGTTTCCACTCGCAGAAAACTGGATTATGACCCAAAGTACCACGACTGGGATAAAGAGACTGCGTACAAGATCCTTCTTTCAGGTAATATCTGTTTCCCTTCTGGAATCTGGAATACCAATTGCAGGCGTCACAATGGTTTTGTACCTTAAATTTTACAGGCGTCGAAAGCTCCGGGAAAACCACGATATTCAAGCAAACGAAGATAGTCTTCCAGGACGGCTTCGACGACGAAGAACTGAGAACCTATCGAGAAATCATAAACCACCTTCTATTGGCTTCATTCGAGAGGATAAACGAAGCCGTTGAGGAAGAGGATGATTTGGTCCTTAACTCGCTGGCTTTGAACCTGGAGTCTTCAAGTGCGCCTTTTTTCCATATTTCTAATTTATTCTCTGAGCGCTAAAATACGGCAAAGGCTGGAAAAAGTTTAAATCTGCCATGATCGAATTTTACTCCAAGGAATCTTTTTCGCCCACTTTGCTTGCGCTCATGCACGACAAGCTATTTGCAGACAAGGTCATTGCAGCTCTTCTGGAAACCACGAAGATCGCATTTCCGAACTACTTGCGTTCGAGTGCTTAGTACGTTCTCTCCTCCGAACACTTTACACTGTGGCCATGGTTTTTAAATGGTATATCATTTGAAAGTTTATTCCAGGAGATGCCGCGAATACTTTCCTCGGATTACGTTCCGAGCAACAGAGACATCCTGCATGCATGGCGGAAAACGACTGGTATCAATGGAACTACGCTCCTCGTAGACGAATTGCCGTAAGTCAGACCGTATTCATCAATAGTTATGTCTTTATCATTCACTCTTTGATTATGTTATTATATCTGGCTTGAGGGTTCCCTACTGACATAGGAGTCGTTTTTCAGATGTCGCATTGTAGATATCGGAGGCACCCGTTCGGAGAGAAAGAAGTGGATTAATTTTTTCGGCTCCGTTTCAACTCTCGTTTGTTGTGTGCCATTGGGAGATTACAATAAGAGCTTCGGATATTATACAGCTTCTGCGGTATGTTGTTCAAGGTCCTTCATAAACAAGCTAATATTTCTTCTTAGGAGCACAATCAAGTTGAGGAGAGTCTAGTCCTCTTCGACGCGCTCGTGAGAGTGAGATGGTTCCGTCGTACACAATTCATTCTGTTTTTACCAAAGTGGACGTCCTGGAGGAACAACTGCACGAGGTACTGCTGTCTTGGCTCCATCTTGAATGTATAACCGAATTCTTTGCAAGGACCCTCTGGAAAACTATTTCCCGGATTACACTGGAGGTCCAGATACTAACAAAGCAATAAACTACTTTTTCTGGAGATTCATGCGAGTAGAGTCGCTTTCGTCCGGCACGCATCTGGAAGTATAGTCAGTAGGCCATTTCATCTGGTCTTCCGTTATTTTCTCATTTTTATTCACTACTAGCGTTACTCAGCGACTAACACAATGAACATGAGGATGATATTCGAAGAGGTACTGAGCAACAAAAAAGACCGTTCCTCACCGGCCAAAAGATTCACGTCGATCCTCCAGCAACTACGCCCTCCATCAGCTCCCTTCTTGTACAATCTCGAACTCCGGTCAGATAACTGTTCAGCACGCTCCCATCTTTATATCACGCCCAGACAATTTACCGAATTCGCCGAGTCTGGCCAGTTTCTCTACCGCTCCGTATTCTCTTGCGTCGTCTCGCACCAAGTCTACGAACTACGGGTTTTATGCTAGAAGACTGGCTCTCTCGCAGGAGACTCTTCAGAGCATGTTTGAAGATGACGAAGATGATGCTAAGTCATTCGTGACTTTGAAAGGCCCTTTCAGCTTTATGAGACATCGGCGATCTTCGTCTTTATCATTATCATCATCATCTAGAATGACAGTTACCCCAAAATCACGACTAAATTTTAAAATGGTAGAGGATAACGACGCATTATTACATCAAGTCCGTCCAGTTGGTAGGAGGAGTCGGTTCTGGGGAGGGCTTTCCAAATCTCTAGAGTCTGCAGACCTCTGAACGTTGACTTAAACAGCGACAGTTAGGTACGACATTTTTCTGCTGAAAATCATACTTGTCGAAAGTCCTGTCCGGCTTCGGGATGTGTCAAATGGTATATGGGCTTACTCATTTATGTCAGGCCCAGGCAGTTGGTGGGAATGTAAGCCGTGCAACCTGAAAGCCGATCTCATGGTCATGCGCCTTGAATACCTTGAGTAAGAATAGTCCTGAACAGCCTCAGAGGAGTGAGTGTTTCCTTTGCTCTGACGACCATGGCCAACCGCAATGAAAGTACAAACCAGCGAATTTCTACCTTTGCATTACGGCCCTTGATCGCGTTCTTGTCCACAAGGCAAATAGCCGCCGACATCTCTACTCGAAGAGGACAAGACTTGGACCCAAGATACCACGACTGGGACAAGGAGACTCCGTACAAGGTCCTTCTTCTCGGTATGACTGCTTCCTGAGCAAACCACTCCCCTATTATTATTGATTATGGGCAACAAGGTGTAGAGGGATCTGGGAAAACCACGATTGTCAACCAAATGAAGATCGTTTACCGGGATGGCTTCGACTGGGAGGAGCTTAAAAGCTACAGAGATGTCATAACTCGGCTGCTTTTTGATGCATTACAGGAGATCAACGAATATGCTCTAGACGAGGACGAGTTAGTTCAGGAACTACTTGACTCATTGCCAAGCCACTTTAGTGCGGTTCTCTCCTCGTTTACCAGCAGTTTCCTTGTGAACTAAAATCATGACGAAAAGATTGGGAAAGGTTAATGACAGCAATAGATACGTCTCATTATTCGAATGGGGACTTTTCGTCGGATTTACTCACTATCATGGACGACAAGCCATCTGCCAAAACGATCATTCGAGTTATTTTGAAGGTTATGGAACGCGTAATTCCAGCCTCGTTGGATTCAACTGCTTAGTGCGATTTTACTTTGAATGCTTTTTTGTTCCTGATTCGCTGACAAGATACAATCGTTTCTGAAAGCTTTGTCCAAGAGATGCCACACATAATCTCCCCAACCTACTTACCAAGTGACGCCGACATTCTGCACACAAAATTTATGACTACTGGCATTGTTGAAACAATGCTCCTTATTGAGAATTTCCCGTTAGTTTCATTTCATGGAACTGGATTTTGTTCTGACTATTTTCACAATTTATGCAAAACCCCCCCTAACGCTTGAATTATCTTATAGAATTCGTGTCGTGGATACCGGAGGCACTCGACCAGAGAGAAGAAAATGGATCAATTATTATGGGTCTGTATCGACTCTGGTGTTTTGCGTGCCATTGGGAGATTATAATCGAAGCTGGGAACATGGTAGTGCTTCCGCTGTGCGTACATTTATATTATTTCCTTATTCTGCGAAAGCACCCTAATCTTCCAGGATAGGAAGAAAACCAAGTGGCGGAAAGTCTCCGCGTATTTGAGGATACCCTAGCGGAGCAATGGCTACGTCACTCCCAAATCATTCTATTCTTTACCAAAGTCGATCTCCTTGAGGAACAATTGCAAACGGTACCGTCAGTTTGTCATGTTAGGAAGTTTGACCGAATTCTTCGAATAGGACCCGCTGGAGAACTACTTTCCCGACTATAATGGAGGCCCAGATATAGATGAGGCGATGAACTACTTTTTCTGGAAGTTCTTACGAATAGGTTCGATTTCACCTGGGATGCAAGTCGAAGTGTAGTCAGTGGGCAATTTTCCGTCGTCGACTCTTCTGATGCCATTTTAAACTGATTCCCCTTTTCAGCGTTACTGAGCCGATTAATACAATGAGAATGACGGCAATATTTGAGGAAGTGATCAACAAAAAGGGCAACTTCGCAAAAGCCAGAAAAACCACGCCCATACCTTCAGCAACGCTGCCTCTCCACCTACTCCCTCGATGTACGATCTTACATTCTGGGAGGATAACAATACACGATGCATCTGTCTTCGTATCTGGGGCGTACAATATCCAGAGTTCACTGGAGACCTACAATCTGCAAAGTACACTCAGTCTAGACAGTTTCTCTAGCGTTGCATACTCTGTTGCATCGTCCCGTACTCAGTCTACGGACTATGGTCACTATGCTCGAAGGTTGGCACCCTCGCAAGAAACGCTCGAATTTGAACTGGAAAATGACACCATCTCAATCATGACCGTGACCTAATTCAAATATAAAATACACAATCGGTGTCGGGAATTCTGGAATAAATATTAATCGTGATAATTAACCCTCCCTTCGCCCCATGTCATGCAGTCTTTATACGTACATAGGTAACTATTGTCATGACTGGAATTACGTTGTGTAAGAAATCGATGAGCAATGGGTGCATCGTAAAGATGTTTCCGTGCCTCGATGAACTTGCCGAGAAGGTGTGGATTTCCATGTTTGGATCGCGATTTTGGGACAGATTACGGCCCACCTAGACAAGCAACAAGACACCGTACACCTATTTGTACCCGGTTCGTCAAACAGGCGGTCCCTGACATTGACAAGAACGCAGACCGCTCTTACCGCGGCGCGTTTAGTCACGTGCTGAGTAATTTAATTTGCTGACATCGACATTTTAATTTTCAGACCTTTCATGCTAACGCACACCCTCCTCACCTTCAGTGCCGTATTTCGTTCATGCTGACCCATCACTATACCTTAGCCTGCCCTTATGCTTTACCGCCCCTGCCTTTGTCCGGCCTCAGAACAGCCACTGCCTTCCGCGGAAACAGGAACAGTGCCACTGGGCGACTTGGTCTCGTACGCATGTGAGGTGTAGGAGAAGGATGGAAAGGTTGAAACTTGAATAGATTGTCGCGGCCGACGCTCACGTGGCAATTTTGAAGCTCAAGTCAGGTATGACTAGTGCTGGATTTATTTTGAGTTTACGACATGCACTGACCTTTGGTAGTATAAGGAATTTTCCTACTCGTGTTTTAAAGGCTGTTCTAAGGCTGTTCAGGTCTGGACCGTTGGCAATGGGGCTGAATAACTCGAATACATATCTTACTAATACTGATCCTCATCCCTGTAAACCCCTGGCCATTCACCGCTGCTATATCTGAATTTTGAAGTGCAAAGGATATTCAAATAGGCGCATGTTTCCACGATTGCTGTTCGAACCTGGCGCCTAAATAGGTATATCCATGGGTGCAGCTTCCTCCACCCCTAACATTGCAACTTCCGACGTTATACACCACGATCGGGATATGGAGCAGAAGCTCAAGTTCTCTTACTTGGTACGAGGGATTTCTCAGCGTGTTGTTATCTGAATGATCTCATTTGGTTGCGATGGCGTAACTAGGCATTGGACGCTCTGGTAAGAGCACTATCTTAAGCAGATGAAGATCATATTTCAACAAGGATTTGATGAGGACGAACTCGTCGACTCTCAACGCATCGTTGACGCGAACTTATGTTCCGCTATTTGGCAGGGTAGTGTTTACCAGACACTGCCGAAAATTTCCTCCATGTTCTCCTCGACTACGCGTTCCTCTGCACTAGTCCTTCAACGCGACCTTATTCTCCTTCTCCAGATCGACTATAGGAGCTTCGATCTTCACCATGTTACCGCTGTAACCGTTGACCATAAAAATGTAAAGAAAACTAATACATAATTCGAGAACGTCTACCGGACCTTCTGCTTTATGAACATCCCACTCGGCTCTGCAAACGAAACTGCAGCATGGCGTCCTGTACAGGCAGGTCTAGGGCGAATTCAGACCACGAGTTCTTGGGCACTGTTTGACTTGGAAGGCGTGTCTGGTTTGAAGCGACATTACTGTATGACTGTTGTCGGAGCTCGCGGTCGCGGTGGCTCGCAGACAGGATGGACAAGAGGTCTCGTCGCAAGTTGTGCAGCAGATCCATATGAACCGGAGCAGTAAGCCATGACCTTCATACTATGAATTTGATCCTGACAGAATTTCTCTGTTACTCGCATTTTTTTGCTTCTCTGGACAGAACCTATTGTATACCACTGCTGCATGAAAATCACGCATTCCCGGCCCGTGATGTACCAAGGTAGCGACATTCTTATATTGGCCATCTGCCCTTGTCTGTATTTCTCTCTATAGATCCCTGTTCCATTCGTCAAAATCTCTCAACTCTGTCTATTCCAGAACTCACATCAGTAACAAACTGGGGCGGAGCGATCATCTTCGACTGCTTAACCATTGTTATTATGGCCCTCCAGTAGGTTCGCCCCTCCACCGTTCTTTGTCTCAAATAAACGCGTCCTTATCGCCTGTCCTCCAGAGCGCCTTCATTTCTCTGTTCAGACTCTTTCAGAGCTACCCATGGCGTTCTCAATGCTTTCATCTCTCATTTTTGGCGTCCGTTTATCTGTAAGCCAACGTTTTCTCGACTAATTATTGATAGTCTCATTAGGCCACTCCACCATTTAAAGCAGAATGTAAAGCATAATACCATGTGCATGCGAATGGCTGGACGGTTCATCTCTAGTCTTCCGCGCTTTGGTCCAATTTCTTTCATGAGAAGTGTACGTTGCTATCCTTACCAGTAGTAATGTGAAACTAAATATTGGGTCTTGACCAGGATTGTCAATTCAATTTGGTGTTCTTAGTTCGATTTAGGGGAATTGAGCCTGATGCTACATCAGTCCGACCAAAGATTTCATTCTTATACTTACAATCTACTCCTCCTGGTACCTTGTTATTGAATATGGGGAATTGTAGGACTGCGTTGATGATCAATCACAGATTGTGATAGTGATAGTATTATACACAGCACTGGCCCGTCCCAGGCCGCCGTGTCCCGAAAGTTATCCCGATACAGGCTAGCTAATTACGTATTTTCGCTTCCGGACCTTGAGTGTCACGACCACACCAAGCAATCCACCCAGCTCAATGAGCCTGGACGTCAATGTGGCCCTTTCAAACCAGGTATTTATGAGACTATCCCTGCACCACTAGTACGTTCTCCACCACGGGCTATTACCCAATTCAGAGGCATGGATGGGACTAACACTGGGGTTTTTTCATAGACACTTAGCACTTCATGTGCGAATTTCGCGAGCAGGCCTGTGATTTCCCGTGACGCCAGCAATGTTCGAAGTTTGTTCACCGGTTCCAGGAGCTTTAGCGTTTCCCAATTTGGGAATTCCACTGCGAGTTTGCCTGTGAACGTGTTTCGAAGCAGCACGACTTCGGAGTTCCCTTCGCACTCTAGTAGTGCGTGCTCTGGCACTCTCTATTTGTGCTTTGCAATATCTGCATAGGCGCAATTCTCTCGGGATTTTAGGTCGGCGGTGCTCTGTGTGTCGGAGTCTTTCCAGTGCGAGTGGGTGGCATGACAGGATCAGCCTGATGAGGGAGGTACGATGCACGCGTTTGCGACTGCGAGGTAGTGCCTCTTCATCAAGGTGATTTGTTTATACCCATTGCCTACTTTATTGGGTTCAAGTCTGTGATGGATCAGGTACAGCTTCGAATTGCTGTCTAGCTCCCTCTGTAAGTACCCTTTCGTTTCCTCCCTTACTGCCTTTATTAGCGCTGACACACCATCAGAGTCGATTTGTCTGAAGTCCGGTATGGAAATTTCATCGCTTAGGTCAGTGATGAGGAGGCGGATGTCCCAACCCATGAGGGCCGATTTTCGGCATCTAATAGGCAGGAGTCCGTGAACGCAATGCGTGCGAGTCGGTTCGCTGGTAGCGAGACCAGATATTTGAGGTAGTCTAGGGTGATGAGCAGTCTTCGAAACCTTAGCGGCGCGAGTCCAGTCTCAGTGAACAGCACGACTAAGAATTGTTGTCACTGCTTTCAATTGGACGAAGAAGACGAAACAAAACCGGCTATCAGTCGACCCAGTTGAGGCGAAACACGATAAAAATAGAACACACAGAGCACTGAGTCGAGTCAGTTGGCGCGCCAAGAAACTACCCCACTCTTTTCTTTCTCCCAGAGTCATGCCTGTCCACTTTACCATCTCAGACCACGACGCGAACCCCGTCGAGCGTCATATTGAGGCGATAACTTCCAACGCAGACCTGCTCGCACGCACATGGGGCAGGAAAGCTAACACCATCCGCTGCAAGGAGCTCCTGCAGACGTCCTTGGTCAACCCAGATTTCTCTGCGATACACGAGAAAAATAACGGGTTTGTGGACACGGTCCTCAACGCGTATAACCAGCACCACCATCTCGTGCTTCGTCCTGATGATGTCTGGATTGCGATCTTGGGACAGTTCAACTTCTAGTACGTTCCTTGTTCATATTGCATGCTCTACTAGACTCCACTTGACTGTAGGACTAGTGTAAACGCTCATGCTGAGGAACTGAGGCAGCACTTTGTAGCTCATGAAGGACAGAAAGACCTTCTCATTCGAGCTGTTGGAACGCGATATAGTGTCGATTTTGGCCTTCTGGCGAATCGAATGACAGAACTCATAGATGAGAACGTGCGTCTGTGTCCTCTTATATGTGATATTATCCTCTCTGCTTATATTAAGTATCCAACTAAATAGATCGTCGATAAAACTCTCAAGAACTGGATCCTTCCCAACTTTACGACCACGACACATAACGACACAGTCATCTGTTCCTTCTTATGATGGCCACTCTGAAAGCGTTAGTCGATGCATATCAGTGAGATCGATCCCTAGATCTAATAATCCATCTCTTCAGTTACTTCCGCTACGGATTACAATTGATGTGCGGAATTCCTTCCGTCACACTTGAAGGCGAGAAGGAGGATTGGGAGAAGATCCTAGCGCGCTTAGACAAGCTAAATGAGTTTGGCTCAGAACCAACTGCATGGGGGGCCCTATTACGCCCAATCTGCACCCGTTTTGTGAAGGCCTTTGATAACCAACCCGATGTCGATTTTTGGAAGAAAGTGTGCCACGTCCACCCCAATTTCTCAGGACCCTCATATCTCTCAGGTTGGATCACCGCTTTCTGCGTCTGGGACACCGCAGGGAAATGGCAAGGTCCTTCGCTAACAACATCCCCATCTAACGAACCATTCCACTATTTGTCGGGAGACATTGCACAGCTTGTTATGGACGGCGTTCAGTATGGGATTATCAAGGAGCATGCTGTTCCCTCTGGAGTATGTGAAGTGCCGGTCAATTTGGATGATAATGGCACTCTATTTGACTGTACGATGGTCTCTGGCCACGTTGCGAGTCTAGTGGAAGGTGAGAAGAAGGATACAGTGCGACCGCTTCCAGTGTGGTTCATGTTCATTCACGAGGACGAGGAGTTAAACTTGAAGGGCCGGGGGAGGTGAAGAATAGGAAACTCCGAAAGGTGTGAGACGTTACTCGCAGCGATAGGAAAATCGGCGGGAATTTGGTATCTGCCACTCTTACACCATGTTCTTTGCGTTCGTGGGTTCATGTCCAGAGATGGGAAGCAAGGAATTTCTTTGAACAGGTGTCGATTCTTGAATACCAGCCTGATAGACTTGGAAAGGTTAAGGCATTTTAAATGGATAGAATTGGTATGCGACATGCATCAAAGTGGGGTTGAAGACTTGAAAATTGCGAGTTGACGTCAGCAGTACCTAAACAACGGCTGGCTCCTGTCCGAAGACTTTTGACGGGACATCTTTTTGTTCAATTTGCTCCAGTATGCGTCGTTTCGTTCTGTTTTCATAAGGTATGTCCAGGATGAACGTGTGATATTTACCACAGCAACTGATAGTCTCCCCTTTATTGTCAATCCATTCTTCAGATGCTGTCTGAGCGCCCACGAATCCAACTGTGCTGTCTGGTGATGGTGTGGCGAAAACAGTTGTAATAAGCTTCCATTCTGAGTCATTTCATTGCAGGAGCCGTTGACATTCATAGGTCTATTTTTATTAATGCATTCACCATAACAACTGACAGCAACCGCAACTTATCGTTACATTCTTGTTTTTTTGTTTTTCTCGTCTTTATTGTGAACTTTGTCTGTGGATGCTCTGGCAGTGCCCACAAAGCCAACTATGGTGTCTAAATTTTGGTTGACGAAAACAATTGGAGCCCGCTTTTTATACGCGTCAATCCGGACTCGGGCTCACGACATTGAAATCCCATTCAAACCCTAATCAATGCAACATCCGCAGGTGAGAACTTTCTATCAGCTCTAACGTAACGAACACCCTAATCCAATCACATCATCAAAAGTACGTATTGGAATGCCTATCAGTAATATCAACGAATTGCCTTACGAACTGCTCGCTGAAATATTCACGCTTGCTTCTGCTTGTCAGGGCCGCCCAAATTTTCTGGATTCTTATCTCAGGCCCATCGATCCAAAGAACGCACCTTTCAATCTCGTTCATGTGTGCAGCGTCTGGCGTCACATAGCCCTTTCTTTGCCTTTTCTATGGACTTCTTATGCCTGGCCAAGCAAGATATCCGCAAAGTTTATTGACAGGATGGAAAGCTGGCTCAGGCTGTCAGGGGACGCGCATCTGAAACTAGAATTGGGGCTATGCAACAAATTGTCTGCAACAAGTTTTCCAAATACGCTACTTCAGACTTACGCGAAGTATGTGCACAAGTGGAGTTTCCTTGTATGCGTGAATATGCATCCTACATATTTTCAGGAGCTCACCAGGATTCTGGCCAACGCGGAAACCCCTCCTCTACGTACACTGCAAATCTCGTTGCCGGAAACACAGGTCCCATCTGTCGTCAATGACTTTGTCACTGTCCTCGGAACAGTCACCAGTCTCCGCCACTTGAACTGGACTAACTTTCCGCACGAGTCAGCCGCTGACAATTTGCCTTTGGGCCAGTTGGAAGTAGTCTCACTTAAACAATATCTCCCCGCGCACCGAATTTTGTCGCTTCTTTCAAAGTGTCAAGCTGCCACTGCAGTGTCTTTGACCTCTCTTAAAGTGTTTCCCCCCTCGCTACCGGATCATCCTCATATAACACTAACTCGCCTTACATCCCTTACACTGTCTTTCCACACGATTCCTCAGAACATCATGCGTTATCTTACCTTGCCCTCCTTGCGCCATTTGGAAATCAATGTATTCAAAGAGGGTAACTATACTTTCCTGGAGGAATTTCTAACCAGATCTGAATGCGCCCTTAGTGTGTTGGCTGTCGAGGGTAGAGAATGTTCTTCAGAACAATTTATTTCATTTTTCACCAGCGCGTTTCTCAAGACAATTCCTACCGTCAAATTTGCGGTTTGGGACATACACCGCACTATGAAGTCAGTCTTGCGATCCCGCAATTCAGCCAGATTGTCCCTTCTTAAGTTAGTCGGTTGGGAAGATCACTATCCCTTGATCGACGTTGTTGGCTGGGCAACTTCTCTTCCGGACTCAAGTTCGATACGTTCAATTTATGAAGGAGGTCGGCTAACCTTGTTCGGGCAGAATACATGGGAAGAAGGTACCGACTCGTTGAATGACTGATGTCTATTCGTCGAAGAAGAAACAATTATCATATATGCCTGGATTTTTAATTTATCGCAACGAGTAGTCTGCTTTGGCGTCCATATGGTCTCAGTAAAATACGGCAACAAGAAACTATCCTATTGTCAGTCTCTACATGCTTCACTTGAAAATTCCATTAAAATTATGAGGTGTCAATATATGTAGTTCGCTTGAGGGCCTCAGAAGCACCCCAAAAGGCTATGTCGATTTCTCTCAGTAAAACTCGCCTTAATTATAATATAAAGTCATGAGCGTGTAAAAATACCATGCCCTACGCACTATTATAAATACCTAGAGTATATCTTCTCTACACTACAACTCGAACCCTGCCCGAATAAACGGAGTCGATATCGGTTGGGAATGTTTGACTAACTATAACAACTTTCTTGCGTATGTCTGGCGAGGACTCTAGCAACTGATTGGCGCTGTAGAGTTGCTCAGGTGGCAAGGCTAAAGTAATTCTGGAAACCGATTGAAATAAATCTAACCGATTCCATTCCGTTAAAATATCTGACGGTTTGCCAGATCGCAAACCAGTTCCTTTAAATTTGTCTCCGAGCGTCGTAGTAAGTGGGCAATTTCCATTGCGTCCAGCTTGTCATCGGTTGTGATATCCAGCATAGAAAGAAATGGCGTAGTGAATCGTCTGCAGAACAAAGAGAGCGAGTTCCATGCAACGATTCTCAACTTCTCAAATGCTGTAGGGCTATAGGATGGCAGTCTTCGTCACCTTGCCAGTTTTCTTGGCGTTCGATCTCGCCGGTGTCAATGGATAGCTCCTCAATGTTGCTGAACGGTGTGATGATCCGAACCATTGGATTTGAATTCACTGAAACTACCCTCTGATCATCGTAATAGGGCCCGAATTGAAAAGCTCTAAGCCCGGGGTTCGGGCGACGCGAGGCGTAATAGATGTGATCTGAGTTGAAGTGCAGTGTCTCCAGATTCTTGATATTGTTGAGGCTGATCCACAATTCTTCCACTTCGCGACGTGAATTATCGATGGAAATGATAGCCTTCTTCAAAGTGGGGGACTCGAATTTAGCCAAAGCTCGCATTTGCTCGCAAATAATAGGCGGCACGTATCCATCGGAGTCTAAATAGAGAGTTGTCCACCTTCGCAGGTTCCCCCATAGAGGAAGCAAGCCCACCCGAATCGATTCCCATTGTCGCGGACTGGGATAACAGCCGGGATAACTGTTGTATTGGAGAAAAATGGCGACTTCGAGAGGGTGATCCCGCACACGTTCCATCCAGAGTTGAAGGCGATATAACTGATGTTCATTAGGGTTCACAATTGCAACAGACTTCCACATAGCTTTGGTGTCGATTACGATATCCCTCCACCGACGGCAAACTTGAGAAAGCGGGAACGGTGACGTTTTCACCTTCCGAGAGATAATAGGAGTATTCGACATCAAGTCGACGTCAAGATCCTCAGAATCGCCTTCCGAAGGAACAGTTGTGAAAAGAAATATTTCAGACAGAATTTCAGTCGGAATTTGATGAATGATTCCTGAAGGTTCTGTAAGGGCGTCCAGCGCAGGAACATGCCCTTCTGCTAAACAAACACTGAGCCGGCAGCTAAGATAATGACAAAATATGGAAAAGCGTACCAGGGGAGTTCGTGTACATTTCTATAGCTATCATAGGTAGAATGAGCGGTCGACGCGTGCGTTAGACTGGAGTCAGTGACAAACTAGTAACAGTTCAAGAGGTCGAGAACGGAGCAGAAGAGCTGTGTAATTCATCGTCGGCAGTCAATATTTGAGGCGAGTCTTTCGAATAAAACTACAAGGTATCCATGTAGTCAAGCATCGGTATAAGAATCGCGTCCATTACTGAACAAAGAAGCAAATCCAAGGCGAAGTTCATGATTCCACTTGTTCCGAATCCGACAATGCTTTGTCCATCTGCACGTGATACATGATAATTTTGTCAAAATTTTTGACATTATGATTCATTGCGATTTGGTAACTGTGTAGAGGCAAGTCGGAAAGATTATAGCAAATTACCACCTTCAAACTTCACGTCAAGGTATCGAAGACTATTGATATCTTACTGGAAAAGGAAGACCAAGAAAAATCAATCTATCTACGAGCAAGCCGAAAACAAACATATTTAATGCATACACACTCGGAAAACAATTCACAGACCCCCTCTCATCCCAATCCTCGCCCACAAATCCACAGGCTTATGCATAAACCCCTCCACACTCCTCAGCTCATTCTTGTCCCTCAACTCCAGATCATACCGCATCACAAAAGCCGCAACTAGGATTTGCATTTGCAGCATAGCCAAACTACGACGTAGGAAACAAAAACAAAGCATGTGCAGTGAGCAAGACGGACGATATTCATTATTCATAGAGATACCCACTTCTTCCCAATACACGCTCTCGGACCGACCCCGAATGTGAGCAGGTACTTCTTCAGCTCAGCAGGACCGAGCTTCTCAGACTCAGAGTCCGAGGAACCAGCACAAGAGGCAGATTCTGAGGCAAGCCAGCGTTCAGGACGGAACACGTCGGCGTCCGTGCCCCATATCGCAACGTCATGTTGGATCGTATATGCCGGGGTGGAAAGTTCGATCTGCATTCGCAAATCACATTAAAGATCATTCGTCAGCGTATGTAAATGAAGATGAAGGTGAAGAAAACAAAGAGCTCATACGCACACCCTCATAGAACGTCTTATCCTCCACAGTCACGCTCGTACCCTCCGGCACCGCCCTAGGCAGCCCAAACGCATTGGTGGCGAACATGCGCAGACCCTCATCGATTACAGCTGAGAGGTACTTGAGGTTCTTCAACTACGGCCATCACAAACAAAAGGAACAAAGAAGGAAGTTAGGTTCAGAACATGAAAATCATTAAGGGGGCAAAAAAAAGGCGTACCTGATCATGCAATGGAACACCCAACGCGTCGGCCACCTCTTCCGTGGCTTCATTGTCGTCGCTGAAGGTGAGGGTGACAGTCGAATCCACAGTCAGCGGAGCAGAGAGCGTCTCAGTGAGTTCATCTCGGAGTTTCTCCAGCACGCGAGGAGTTGAGTAGATCCAGAACAGAATCGCCGCTGTACTGTTTGCTGTCGTATCCGAACCAGCCGTCCTGCACACTCAACATTCAGTGGCGGAAACCCCTTAATGCAAAGAGCCATACGTACAGCAATAACATGGCATCCGTCACTACATCCGCTTCGGACACTTCTCCTTCTCCACCTCTATCATGAGATTGCGCCTGCTTGGACCGCATATCGTCCACCAGCTGGTCGAGGAGGTCGCCCCGCCGAATAGAAGAGTCCGAGTCGAGTCTGTGTTTGACGCAGCGCTGGGCGATCAGTGAAAGGGTCTACAGAACAAGTAAACGGATGAACACATCAGAAGGGCATGAGAAACATGAAGAGAGAAGGTCACGCACATTGGTACCCTGCAGTCCACGCTGAACGAAGGGGTCAGGAATCCACCTCGTTAGTGGCTCCAAAATTGAGCCAGGTAAAAGAGTAGGGAAGAGCCCCAAGAAAGCTGCTGTTCGACCTCTGAAGTCAATCATGGCTGCGACACCAGCTTGACTTTTCTCCTTCTTGGTGTCTTCAAGCAGCACGTCAGTTTCGCGGTCGAGCATACCCAGGGGCTCTCCAAACGCCAGGTCGGAGATGACATCGAAAGTGAGATAGTTGAGCCACATCAGCACGTCCACCTCTTCCCCGCTTTCCGATTCCACCCCACCAAAAGGCCCAGTGTCACTGCCAGAAGCCCTTCCAAGCGTAGTAGCACTGATGCCAACACCGCTCTTCCGAGCTCGCTGATCGAGCTTCATCACCATCTTGGCGACGCTTCGCCTGATCCAGTCTTCAAATTGCTTTACCGAGGCATAGCTGAACGGGTGAGCCAGGACGCGGCGTTTAGAAGAATGGCCAACGCGGTCCTGGGTGCTGAATAGGGAGGGTGTTCCATTGACGTAGAAGGAGCGGTAGAAAGGGGTTTTGGGGAGAGAGGCCGAGCCTTGGGCATAAATGACGGAGGGTGCGGTGGGGTGTGCGCAGGAGACTTGGGTTGGGGTGATGCGCACGAAGGGTCCATATTTCTGGATGCAGGCCGTCAGTAAGGAATAGGGAGAGTAAGGAGAAGATCCAACGCACTTTATGAAGCTTGTCGACGTACAAGTACCTCTTCCCAGTCCTAGTGTGGTATGCCAACAGCAGTGGCGTATGTTTCGCCAACCATGGCCCAGGAATATCTTTCAATGGATCAGGTTTTGTGATGCGGCGTAAGATAGCGAGGAGGACAACGCCAGCTAGAATAAGCCACGGGTGATCTGGCTTGACGAGGCCAAGTAGATAAGCTGTGGGATTCAGCTTCATGTTGCTCTTGAAATCGCTGAATGGCGTTGGGTATGGTATTCACGATAAGGAGCAAAGATTGAGATCAGGGATATCATAGCTGGAGAACTGTTTAAGACTCGCTGAGGCGGACGGATCTAGGAGAAACCTGGAATCGAAATAGAAATAGATCAGGGAATGAAAACGTGGACGGAGGTGGGCAGAAGATAAATCGAATGACAGGAACCCCCAACGTCATTGTTTTCTTTCTTGGCAGGACATGTCAAGTCGGATTCCCACGCCCACGCGGCTTGAAATACTGATTACGCAGAATGATTACGCAGTTTCGTATACCAATTGAGTAACCGCGCCAGAGGCTGTCGCCGACGCAACCAAGGTGGAAACAACGACGTTGTAGGAAGAGTTTTTGAAGTTGCCGTCGACTCTCGAGGGTTCCCTAACGGTGTGATAAGTTAGCTGGCCGATAATAGATGAATCAACAGGGTATGTACATTCCTTATTGTGCAACCCTGAAAGGTCAGCGAAAAAGTTGCAGCGCAACCTGCCGCCCAGAGACTGCCACATATGCCACAACAAAGCGACCAGTTTTAGGAAGAGAACGAGCCTTCAACCGAAAGGACAAGCAGTCGCCGCCGGAAAAAAAAAATAGAAGTAGTCACATCTGCGGAGTAACGCGATGTCAGAGACGTAGAAAAGACGCAGTGAAAGGAAAGGATGGAATGAAAAGTCATAAATAACGTGACACGCACCTGAGAAACCATAAAGCATATCTAAATAGATATTTGAACCAGGAAAACTTCATATATGCGTATACTTCTCGCCTCAGGACGTAGCAAACTTTAACATCGCACGATCATGACGATATTTGGCAAAATGAGAAGCAGGTATAGAGTTCTTTATTGCTATTCTTTAGAGCAGAGTCTGGATAAAAGGATTCGCCATTAACTCAAAATTACAAGCAAGAAATAGAGGCGTACGGATTGACCCATAAAACCCAACGTCAAATTCAAAGAACAGTCGACTGTTTGGTCTCCTACACCGTGTCAATGACAGAAAAAACAATGAACAAATTAACTGCACCGTTAATGAAATGCGAGAAGAGGCGCATATATTGTAGTATGCGGGGCCAGAAGACCAGAATGAAACCATTGGAAAGAGAATCGCGGTGTGGGTGCACGCCCCAAATCGCCCACGTTTTCCAGGGCATATAAAGGAAGTTAATTAGAGTCCTTTGAAAAGAATATAGAAGAAACGTACTCTAGATGGTAGTCGACGCCTCTTGAACTGGAGAAATTGTTGGCCTAGATAGCGCACAAGGAGTCGCGTCCTGTGCTGAAAGGTGGTAATGGCTGGACAATGCAGGATCCTAGTGATGACTTGGTTGAAGTACAAGATAAAAGGGTTAGAGAAACAGATAATCCCCACCCATAAATGTGTTTTACTGATAAAGAAGTCGGTAAACAATGTTGGGGACACGCGCAGGCCCAAGGCCACCCACATGGCACTCACGTGCCACACAAACGCACCCAACGGAAAAAAAAATTGGAAGGTCGCTCGACTCATTGTTGAAATTTCAAAATTTTCAAGTCATCCTACGCCCCTCTTCTCTCGTCCACCAAATCCCCCAGCCCACCTCATGTCTTCAACCGGACAAGATTCAGAAATAAATAATGCAGCTCCGGGGTATCCACCTACCACAACAAGCCTAGCAGAGCCGTCGAAGGTCGTTCGCTCCCATATCTGGTTCGACGACGGCAGTATAGTTCTCCAGGTTGAGAACACTCAATTTCGGGTCCATCGGGCCATCCTCTCTAAGCACTCGGAAATTTTAGAGGGCCTTTTCACAGTCCCTCAGCCGAAGGATCAACCCTTGGTAGAAGGATGTGCTATCGTTCAATTTCCTGACAAGGCTGAAGATTGGGAAGGTCTACTTTCATATATCTACGAGGGGTTGACGTACGTCAAAATTCTCATTTTCCTGTTTTCTACGCCTTGGTATTTCTGTGCCTCATCTCAACCTCGCCATATAGAAAGTATCACGAACTCGACAATTTGCCTATCCAGTACTTCGTCTCAATTCTACGCCTTGGAAACAAGTATTTTGTCAAGGCGGCTCTCGACCGATGTATGGCCAATCTAAAATACAACTTTGCTCTCACTGAATCTGTTTGGGACGCTACATTCCATCCGGCCGAAAAAGAAGAAGCCAAAAAAGAGTTAAAAGATTGGTATTCCGAACGGGTGATTGATATACTCAACATAAGTGAAGAGCTCAAAATTAGAACCATCCTTCCAACTGCCTACTTGCTAGGCCTCCTGTCTTTGACCCTGGCAAGTCTATCCACTCACTAACCTCAGCCCGAGTACTGACAGAAATGGAATCGCAGGATGACATCGTTTGTGGACGGACTCGAAAGGATGGAACGCATGCCCAGTTGGACAATTCGATCAAGCTTACCCTGCTTCGGGCCCGCGACACTATGGCCGCTGAATTTCATCCGCGTTTATTTAATTGGATACTACATAGTACCCATACTATTCCCTGTACGGAATGCCAATCCGCGTCTGCATGCAGGGAGAGTCGGGCAAACCTTTTCAAGAAAATGTTCGCTGATTTCAGAATCTCTGTGCACATAGCAACGACCCTTGCTCCATGGGATAACTCATACGCGCAAGGCCTCTGTATGAATTGCACTGCGGCAGCTAACATCGCTTTCAATGCAGCTCATTCCCGAATGAGGGGCGGCCAAGCTTATGGGAATGGGACCGGATTCCCATAAAGAAAGTCGGCCTAGACCCAATCCCATAAAAAAAGTCTTCGGGCTGCCCTGTCATGCTGGGCGCATTTCCCGCGCCCCTTCTGTGCCCTTTCCCGCCCTTTAAACGAGAAAATGTGGATAAAAAGTATTACTAATGTTATATTTTAAGTACATGCAAATCTTGAAGGATACAACTCTTCAGGGAATAAGGCAAGAAACCGATCTAGGATCCTCTCGCATTCCGGATCAATCTCCCAGGGAGTATTAGTAGTTGGATCTTCTGGGCCTATTTCGAATCCTCGAGCTTGCGAAGGTGTCAAGGAATCATTGTGATGCGAATATGTGAAGTCGGAGCCTATCTCAAATCCTCGAGCTTGCGAAGGTGTCAAGGAATCGTTGTGGTGCAAATATGTGAAGTCGGAGCCAAGTTCATGAATGTCTGGCAAGTCCTGATATTCAGTGTAATCAGAACCTTCACTGCTTGGGATGTTCTCAAGGCACTGAATGGTGGTTCCATCACAGCAGCGGGAGTAGTATCCTTGGCAGCTTCCGGATGTTCAGTGAGCATGACTTCTTTCGGAGGTGACTCCATCTGGCGAGGTCTGGGATCATGTACCCTAGCCGTCTTGAGAGGACCATCCTTCAGCTCCTGCATTTCTGCTTCAAGGTCTCTCAGTTGTGCTGACATTCTCTTCGACCCTTCAGAAGCTTGTCGTTCTCTTTCTTAAGACTCAACTTCTCTTTATCAAGTTTGACCTTGTCGAAGGAGTGCCTGGAGTAGTCACATGTATGGCGGCAATGCATGCTTCTAGAACCTTGCTCTGCCCACGGGAGTCCTTCTTCAATGCTGTTAACCTCTTGATTTCGATTTCCAAATCCCTGTACTGCTTTCTTGCAGCATCGATGTCCTGGATCTTCTCATACCGAGATGTTCTTCGTGCAGCACTCTTTCTCTCTTGGCTTTGCAGGGAATTCCAATGATTTCCTGAAACATAATTTTTCTCAAAGGCCTGGAGACGTTTTACAACATCCGTATCTTTTTCGCGAGCCCTATCATTGATTTAGAAGACATTCAAAGACTATCAAGATGTAAATTGAGCACGTACTCTTGAATGGCGAGCAGAATTGGACATCCAATGCTTGTTTCACTGTGCCGTCCAGCGTGCCCTGACTCACCAACATTGGAGTCATCAGGAGTCATCACCCAACTTTCTTTATCCATTGGAGATAAGAAAGAATTGAGCGATGGCAAATACCAAGGGTGAACTTCCTTATTTGCATACCAATCTATAGGACAGATGATATAATTAACAAGTTAAGCATCTCGAAATAAAATAAAATAAATACTTCGGACTTCCTTATATTCGGACTCTCGACAGAAGTTTCGCCACTCATCTATTTCTTTGAGGCTAGAAATGCTCAGAAATGATTTGAGTCGATCTACAACTTGCCAAGGGATGTTCTTTGGTAACTCATCTATATTCCTGTGATAATTAGATTAGAAATTTACACTATGAAAAGGGTAATAATAATACTAACCTATAGAAATGCTGGATGCAAGTCTTCGCAATATGTTGGACCATGAGAAGAGGGTCCCGAGATGTGATGCCACTGACCTCGGCGATGTTCATTGGTAGGACAGCATCACCACAGCCTTGCATTTGAGCAGCCTCAGCATCAAATATAAGGCAACGTAACTTTGAGTCATGATTAAAAAGATAGAATTGGAGCTTCTTTCCAGTAAGACATTCAACGGTCTCAAAGAACTCAGTAACAAGGAGTTTGAAGGCACCATGAGTGTTTCAGTCACAGTAAAGAATGGCAAATTGTACACCTGAGACAAGAGAATTTAATAAAGTAATCTGACTACAGAACGAGAAGGTGTAGCACATACGCATATTATGGTGCTCAAGCATTGAAATTACAGCCCATTCATTAAAATCACCATGGATCCTCTTGAATGTGTATAGGGTTGCCGAAGTTCAGTTCAGTCCAGTTCTCCGCCCATTTTGGAGAACTGAGAACTGAACTGCTAGAGATATGCCAGAACTGAACTGAGAACTGGACTGAACCTCAAAGAACCAGTTCTACCAGTTCAGTTCAGTCCAGTTTGCAGTTCGAACTGGTGAACTGTGAGATTCAAAAGAAAAATATATAAATTACATATAAAAATATATCTAACTACTAATCTCAATATAGTTGCATACTTTATGAGCACCAGCCTCAATGGTAGCATCGAGGAAGCCAGATTTAAAAGCATCTTTGACAATCTGAGTCTTACCAAATAAAAGTGGGTCCATGCGATTCCGATGAAGAGTATCAGTAATTCTGGCACCTGAAAAAGCTCTTTCCGATGCTACAGAAGAACCTTGAATGGCTAAATAGTCACGCGCAATCATAGACAGAGTCGGATACTGCTGAGAGTGATACTATGAATCATAGTTAGAAGGTTCAAAAGAGATAAATTTTTGATAACTTACACCCCACCATCTGATCGGATCTTCTGTATCTTCTCGAGGACTATTAACATAATCCAATAGCTCCTTCTGTGGATCAATAGCCAAGGACTCTTCAGATGATGTAGTGCTGAGTGAGGACAATATCCAGTTGGCGCCATAACCCTTGAACAGAGTGGCAGCATCTAAAAGCAGTCAATATCACACTGAATAAAAAGACAGGAAGCTCACCATTTGTCTTGTTAGCATTTGTAATTGATGGTGCCTTCAACTTCTTTGGGGTTGGTAATAGGAATCAAACTACAAATTAATTAATAAGAGTAACCTTCTGACCTTAAAAAAACTTACAGCGTCTTTCAGAGATTCATAACCAGCTTCATAATAAACTTTGTCCCAATTATTTTTACAGTATTCAAGCTTGATCGATGGATGCAATGCTATCATGTACAATTAGTGAGCTATATTAGAAAGAGAGAAAATAGGAAAGTGAACCAAGGCAGATGAAGTATGTGTCACTCTCATCGAGAGACATATACCACTTGCATAACTTGTCAAGGCCTTTTTCGATTGCTTGATGAACAGGCTCAAACTTGGCCTGTTTTATCATGATTTCCCACTGGCTTTGAAGCAACTCCAGGATGGGAATTGACTTCCAAAGAGTGGGTTCTTTCTCTGATGAAAAAGATGCCTGAGCTGAGTGAGGTTCCTATATTGATAAAAGATCAGTAAGAAGCTTTATGAAAGAGCAAGCCACTTACCTCAAGAACTTCTTTGATTAAATATAAAATGACCCATTCATCCTCTTGGAGTGCATAGTCTGTGTACTTCTTGTTCTTAAGTTTTGGAAGCCTGTTATCAGCGAAGAAACAAAATTTTTCAATGGCCTATAGTTGATGTTAGTTACCATAAAATAGTTCAAGGAGAATAGCTTACCATACCATCTTGCAGTTTGTAAAGCATTCGATGAGGTCATACATTGATCCCCATCGAGTTCGAATCCACTTGATGAGCTCCAGGATCGGAACTCCTTCAGATTCGCAGCAAGCAGCAAAGAACTGCTTTGCTTGTGGTGAAGCCCGGATCTATGATCAATTAGAAAGAAAAAAATTGTATTGAAGATAAAATACTACTAACCTGATTCACAAGAGTGAGTGTCTTCCCAAGAACATCACTGGTGGTGAAGTCAACGATGTCATCGACCTCCACATCATCTGAGATGTCATTGAGTTTGGTCCAATCCAACACCCAAGTATCGTCATCATCCTCCTCTTCCTCCTCATCATCCACATCCTCAACCGAAGCAGTATTGTTCTTTGTTGTCCTCTTGTTCTTTGGTGCCTTGGGATTTACCATCTCAATTGTAGTCAATGACGAGATAAGTAACAGAGTGGATATGCTTCACAAGCTCTGGGTGCATTGTAATGACCAGGCAGATCCTATCTTTTGAGATCACACTGTGGATATACCGCTCTTTTGCAGGGAGCTCTGATTCAACATCATCACACTCATGCTGAACACCTATTTTATAGTCAATGAATTACATTATGCTGCATAAGAGATACCACTTACCTGGCCAATCAAGTCCCTTTGGGTATCGACTTTTGTTCAATCCTTTGATCCACCATCGAAGATGCTGATTATCAGCCATTGATGGCAATGCTTCTTCCCAGCTTTTCCCACCTAAAATCTCAACTGTGGTTGAGCTGGTGTGAAATTCCTTGGGAGTAATTCTTGCTTTTCGAGAAGCTGTAACACATTTCTGCATCAGCTGCTTATCTTGCAGGGTTGGCTTCACATGTGGGTGACGAGGGTGATTGTGAGGTTTATGTGGAATAACAATGGCTTTTCTGGGTGTAGTGCCACTGCCGACTTCAACAAAAACAAGTAAACGCGATGGACAAGGTCGATGAAATCCTATATTGCCAGTTTGCGCTTTGTTATTGATGATATGTGTGAAAGCTAAAGTTATTTTGTAAGTCTCAAGCCTGGACAGATTAATGTATGTGTCCAGAAAACTCACGGCATTTAGTTTGGTGGCTTCGAGGAAGAACCACCACAGTGCATGAACCATGGAGGTTGACTTCTTCAGACTCCTTTGAACCCTTCATCTTGCCACCATTTTCGAAAAGCTCAACAACATCCTGTTCGTCGAGGTCATTGGGAATTTGGATGCATCGGTGAAGGTTTTTGTCACCTGAATGGTATTTGTCACATCCAATGAAATAGCTTTTGTTATTGAGTCAAGTGGCACGGTCCTTTTGTTATGTTGGTAAGAGGGTCAAAGCTGTTTAATTATCTGAACTCCACTTACCAAAGATTTTGGAACCTTATGCAGGACAGCTTTCCCATTGCACTCAACTTTGCATTTCATCTCATTGGCATGCAAATAGAATCTACATCATTGAAGGATTAATTCAGATCACCTTGATTATTAAATAAACCAACCTTGCCAATATGGAATTACTGTTGCTGGCCTCCTCTTCATTTGAATCCAACTCTCCTAACCAAAATGGTCTCATTTCGTCCTCATCAACCTCCCAACCCTCGAAGCCATCTAATAATTCCTTGTCGATGAACTCACATGATTTGATACCATTGCAGCTAAATTCAGCTCGGCGACATCGAACGTTGTCCTTTCCAAGCAGGCCAGCTTTGACATATGTATCACCCTTTTCGTGTCCAGTATTTCCACCCCATGAGCTTTGATTCTATGATGAACATTAATTGATGAGTAGTGACATGATCTAATTAAAACCAACCTCATGATGAATCCAATGAATAATTCCCTCTTTCTCCAGGTCATACTTTCTGTTATCTGTTAAGTCAAGGATATACCCAGTGAGCTCCCGTGATACATCCCATTCAGGAGGTATGTCATAGACCATCTTCAAATGCTGGACCCACTGCTGTTGAGTGATTCTGACACCGGTAAGCTGAGTGATTGGTTCATGACCTGATGCCTCCTTTGCCAGGATGTGATTTTGTCCTTTCTTCTTGCACTTTATGGGAGACTGCTCTCTCTCTGATGCTTGACTTGATTCATTGTCATCACTTGTGAGATTGATAAAGGTTGTGCTAGTAAGCAGTGAAGACTCTCTTTTGATCTTCTTCGTCTCATGCAATCCTGATTTGGCAATGGATTTGCTCAAATTGGGAACAGGGTCATGCTCTTCTTCATCTGATGAAATCTCAATGACTGCCGGTTTTCTGGTTTTACGTTTGCCAAGCTTCACTGGAATGCTCAATTCCAAATTTTCCTTCTTGACCTGCCGACGTGAATTTCTTGCATTCAACCAAACAGTAAATGGACCATCGAGAATCCACTCAGCAGCATTCTCAAGGTCAAAGAATGCATTTTGGCTCAATGGCGATGTGTTAGGGAGTAACTGGAAATAGTCAGTACATAGTTCGGAAAAGATGTGGCATGTGGCATGCATACAAATCTAAGGTATTCGGCAAGAGTATCTGCCAGCTGCATTGCCCACGCCTTCACATCGTGATCAAATGGACACATTTCTTCACCTTTTGGGATATAGGTCCAGAATAGTGTGAGTGCTTCATCCGAAATCCAGTCGTCTTTCATCGAGGCACCCAAAAATGGTGTTCCGTCACTCCGTTTGCTGAGAGATGGTGGGAAAACCTGTTGAATATGAGCTATTAAATTATTTCCATAATAAAGATGAAATGATGTACAAAGCTCCGATAACTTGTAATTTCTTGGTGAGTTAGTGCTTGCTTGATGGGTGGCATACCTTGGAGAGGAGGAGGAGGAGGGTGGTTGGGAAGAAAATAAAGCACATTTTATTCCATAGTACTCATATAATGGTAGTGGGCCATGGCTATTGACAAGTAAATGGCCTTGCGAGGCGGATACCTTTGTCATGTGCTTTCCAGAGCGGGAAGTCAGGCGTCAGGAGAAACAGCGGGATAGGTCACAGATGTCACCATAGGATTCCCATAAAGAAACTCAATATGGGATTAAAATTTCTGGTCCCATTCCCATACACTTACTATAGACTCTTCCCGAATTTGGACAAATCTCCCAAGCCATTTTGGCCTTCCTAACTTGTTTTAGTGGGCCACTGCTTCGCATGGCAGGACAATGCTTTTCCTACTTCACAAATAGTATTAGACCATCTATATATGATGATAGGTAAAATTTAAATATATGCCTTTCAGAATAAAATAGAACACACCTTGAACAGCAAATCTGATAGTACCTTGGCACAGATATTAGATTATGTAAGCGGCGGAGGAACGCTGCTGATATAATCACACACCCAGCTCCAGATACTATTAATAAGTCAAATCTAAATATAGCTGCCTTTTGCCACACACTGCTGGCACATGAGGCATTTGTTGAAGTTCATGTTGCATTAACTGATGCTAACTGCAAAATATACTAACCATTGTAACCATAAACCACAGTCTGGTTAGCAGTTAGTCCAAATTTTAGAATTTTTGTAACTGCTTAAAACTGGTCTTAACCAGTTAGGACCAGTCATAAAATTCTGAAATTTTGCATGGTTATACCCACATATTATAGCTTTTGAACGACCCAGAAAATGTAAAATTCGGTTGAGAATTAAGAAAGTTATCGCAATACTCGCAAAAATTGTTGAATCTGCTCTAATTTTATCATTTCTCAACCGTTTGTGATGTTCTTGAGCTCGTTTTGACCATAAAAATTGTGATTCATTTAGTTTACACTATGAGACAATTATTTATGCCAAAAAAACTGGTTATAACTGGTTGATAACTGGTTATAACTGTAACCAGTTAAAACCAGTTATATAACTGCAAATAACTGCACAAGACTGATCAAGACCAGTTAGTTGCAGTCCGGTCCAGTTATTTAGACATTTCTAATTTTACCTAACTGGTCTCGGTCTCGGTTAGGGTCCTTGGGCACCCAAAAACTGGACCAGACCAGACTTTCAAACATTAATTCCAGCAGCCCTGTAACTTATTATATTATATAAGCGGCGGAGGGACGCCGCTTATATCAGCGGATAAGATACAGCATTTAAAAATAATCTGAATCTAAATATAACTGCCTTGCACTAGGGCTCCATTCACAGCCATCTTCCAAAAACATATTTCCATCAAACAAGCCCATTAATATTTATACATACAAAACAAGTTTCACAGCAGTAAAATTTAACAACAAACAGAGAATACTGCCATGACAAGAACCAATGGTTTGTTGAAGAAAAAGAACATGGCAGAAGAATATGCCAGATAAAGCTGGACAAGCACGCCATCGGCTTGACTGCAGAGCCAGACCAAGCCGAACAAGCATGCCATTGTCCTGATTGCAGACATGTTGAGATGCTGCGGGATCACAGAGTGTTACAAGAACGTCCTCTAAAAGAACGATGTTTTACTTACGTAAAAGCATTGTAACTGGGATGATTTGAAAGATTTCGCCGACTAGATTACTATCTACTTTATTTCATAGGCATATTATATCATCTAGAACATCTTGAATAACATCGTAAATGCCATTCCGGGGGATAAGGAAATTGTAACAGAACAAAAGTTTGTTATTTTTTTGAATAGGAAAGAAAGAGAAGGGATGAAATTATACAAGAGGACAATAGTTCGCTGGGATAATAAGAGAAGGGATGGTGCAACGACTGACCTAATAGTATTACGTGCAACTTAGAAAAGGCTCTCGTTTGGGGTAGAGAGGTGCAGTCCTCCTGTACAACCTATGTTCTCCAACGAACATAAGGTAGAGGTATGGCAAATTAGAAAGAAAAACCATCGTCGTCTGCAGTAAAAACGATGAAGAGCATGAACATGCATCAGTTAATGGAGAATAATAAATAGGTCGCTGAAGGAACAATGTACCAATCACCTCAACCTGCCAATGATGCAACCACCCCTCCTCCATCCGTCTGCATATATGAATTGACGACAAATACTAAACCAGACCAAAGCTAGATCTGGTTACGTTCGTCATCATATACAGCCAGGCGGCGAAGAGCGATAGCAAAGGCCAGATGGTGAAAGAAGTGATAAAGTAGGAGCAGAAGTTTAAAGGAAGCGATGGTAAGAGAGAAAAGGCACGGGAAAACCCAACAGCGCAAGCTAAAGTCATGCAAAGTGGCTCGAGGAAACGTAGCTGCAATCAATTTGTGGTAAGCACGTTAATAGGGAATATATGTGAAACATGGCGCACCTGGAAAAGATCCTCACGCCTGCAGCGGAGAAGACAAAAAGGAGGGATTGACAAGCGAATTTGAAGGGTACAAGTCCATGAAATATGCTAAAAGATATCAGCAGTCGACCGGTTCTAGAACATAATAACGAGGGGAAGAAGAGCAGTGATGCATATAAAACTGCCTTAAAGCTTTCAACAATATGAGTACTCCATAAACATGAGATTTGAATGCCTATATTGCTCACCTACAGGGAGTGCGACCAACTCGGTCTACCCAACAATTGAATGCCTGGCGAAAGACAATTACCTAGAAATGAACAGTATGCAGGAGGTACCTTGTGGCATTGAGACTGCGATAAGTTGAATAAGTGTTTTTCCGCAGGAAAGAAACAAGGAAACATACCCTTGGCACCAGTAGATCGATCATCGATAAGGATGTACAGGCTACGGGTTCCTCAACAGTGATCTCTCGGACGGGAGCAATGTGGTAAGACGAGGGCGATCCTTGGGTGATAAATATCAATGCTCAATGTTAACACAGTAAAAATTTACTTGAAAACCTTACGTACGTGCCCTGTGTGAACTGTCCGACTTTCCAAAATTGTTCCTGTGGCAGATTTTTGAGTCTTGGGCCATCAGACAGCATCTGTTGTATGATCAGCACAAAGAATATCCTGAATCCCTGAAGAAAAAAAAGGGAGTTGAAATATCAAGCATAGTCGAAGGAAACTCAGGGCATGGAATAAAGGCTCAGGACATGATGGACGAGACCAAGACTCGGAAGACGGGAGCTGCAGTGTAACACGCGGGATCACTTGCATGTGCTCATCTCAAAAAGTGACCTGTTGTCACGTCGGATCTTTGGCTCTGCAGTGAACGTCGCGTTCTGCAAATCTGCGATGAGAAACGAGTCTCAATCTTCGACGGAATGTTCCCTGACCTTGGGGTAATATCGAACTTGGCCCCGCGCCATGGCGCGCCCCCGATGCTGAATACATATGTACTTAATGCCGTCCTCTTCAGCACAGCCAGTTTTTGAAGCATGATTTCAAACGGATCTTCCGACATACTTTGTATTCCGAACGGGGAAGATTTGAAGGAATTCACAGATTAATGAGGTGGAACCTTAGATAAACTACTTCTCTCGGACATTTGTTCCTCAACTTACCATTCAGGTTCTGACAACTGGACTCATGCTCTCTATGAATTACGTTTATTGCGAACAATCAGGGCAGCAGAATTACACTTTTATACATGATATAAAGTACAAGGATGTGTAGTAGTTAGTTAGTACAGTCAATTAGTAGTTCCAATGAGTACACGAGTTAAAGTTCAATACAATAATACCGGACGAAAGATCTTATCTATGCGAAGGTATTTTCCAATCTACTGTGATTGAGCATGGAGGATTGTGGCCAGCACCAACGTGGCTCATTAACGATCGCGATCATGTTTTCGATGCGATCTTTCGGTGGAGGAGCGAAGGAATACCATCTTTTGAGTTTCGTGATGACATCCGACTTCGAGAACGAGGTTATTCTGTCGTTCAGCAAAATAGATCGCTGAAACATCTGTAGATCAGAGGATTACTTCGACTTGACTATGAACTACAGGTTGATTAGAAGACTTACCAGCATTTTGTCTATCCGTTGCATCAAATTTAGGGCAAGTTTTCTACATGCCTCAAACTCCCTCTCACAGGATGAAACATTGTAGAAGTTTAACTTCTGTGTGCTTGTTAACGATCTGTATCGCTCCAGAAGGCTGAGATGCTTGATTTCAGAACAGCTACATCACTTAGGAGGAATAACATTGCCATACCGTAGGAACTCTTCTGAAAATTGCACAGTGTCAATGGTAATTTGATCATATTCCATAAAGTAGCCTTCATTTTTGAAGAACATGAGGGTGCTGATAACCGGCGCCAAACGCCAAATCTCACGTCCCGCGTGATAGATGCTTTCGAGGCTGGGATCGCAGTAAACGATATCGAGATACAAGGTCGAAAGGCCCAACTGCATCGCCAGCTCATCGACATATTGAACAAAGTTCTCGTTTGGGTAGTTGAACCTCATCTGGAATGTTGTTGTCGTGGTAATAGTAGTAGGGGAGTTCTCAGGAATGGCTTATGCGCTAATTGACGCTGTTGAGAGAATGTGGTTATAGCAAGAGAGCTTTAGACTTGCGGTTGTCTGAGGGTGATTGTAGTAGTGAAACTGAGAGATTCGGAAACAATGAGATAGGCATTGCCACTGTGTGCCACAGCATGCGACGATCAATTGTCCATTGTTTACGTCACACACAAAGAAAAAGGCGTTGCAAGCGCTTGTGTGCGTTCAATAAGCTTTCTAATTACTGAGAAATTATTGTAAACGATATGCATTCTACTTCCAATAAAAAGATAGTCGATGACCGAAGAGCAGAAGCTTCAAGTTAACTGGGATATGGGTTTACCCCGCCCAGACCAGATAGATACTTAGCGCACACCATAAATCAACAGTGCCACCCATCAAAATTTGACATAATGTTAGAATCCTTAGCAAGGTAGTGCTATATGGTACGTGTGACAAAGGTCAAAGCTATACCAAGACTACACCAGCCTTGCTCCTTGAAATGAAGTGCTCACCACCTCCCAAGAAGGCGTTAATGTGCATTATAATTATGAAACCGGAAAAGCCACGAGAGATTCCTAGTTACGACGTTCAGCAATGAGGGAGGTTCAAAGAAAGCCTATTTCAAAATGATAGAAGAAAACCGTGGCGTATAAGCAAGCCAAGGAAGCGATCCTAGCATACGATTTTCATGTGTCTTGAAGGACGCCACTTCCTTGATTGTAATATCGTTTCGACCTAACTCATTACCATCATCAATTTGCATGAGACGCATCTGTTGTTAACCAAAGAGATTCGAAGGCTCATTACAACAGTTCTGGGAACAATATCCGATGATATCCAATCTACATTTGAGTAGCTCAGTTATTCTCTCGAGGTGCGTTACGAGGATAAGGGATAGAGCTCAGCGATCAATAAATCATAACTTCGCCTTTTTCTTCGTTTCGATCCCATGCACGAAGTGCCGTCGAAGTTCAGGCCATAGCTCAGTTCTAGGAACTGGACAGGAAGAGCGGATTATATCAGCATTTCAAGACGAAAAACAATGGAGGATTAGCATAACGCACCCCAATCAACCTCATCATCCAGCGTTCCCAAGGCTATAATGAGGATCCCGTGTTGAATAGCCGCTTTGTCTGTCGACTTCAGAAACACATTCGATCCACAATGAGAACAAAAATAACGATTTAAAGTCGCGCCGTTCCATGTCGCTTGATCAGGGTATATCGTGAGCATTTCCTCCCCTTCCGTTATGCATATTTTCTGGAAGCCTAAACGTAGCGAATGAAGATATATACGGCTAAGTGGGAACTCACATCTTCCTTAAAAATGTATTCGTCATAAGCAAGACCCGTCGCTTCTTGCAGTTTTGACAATGGCAACACCTGAAGGGGATAGGGTCCACCAGTCACGGTATAACTTCACGGACCCACAGAGACACGAGCGTTCCGGACTTTCTCCACGTTATTGGGTTATTTGAAGGAGACGACATGGCAGAGCGTGTAAGCGTGAAAGAAGGTTTTCTACACGAGAGCTGGTTAAGGGGGTGAACACAGGACAAGCGAGCCCACGTTAAAGTGCAGAGTTGTGGGGAGAGCGGTGATTATGGTTATTTATAGGTCGTTCGGCAATATACATAAAGCGAGGGAACCGGAGCTCGGCAAGCCTGAGCCCTGCCTGAAGTGTCAGGTTGATGACATCACGTTCTAGACCCTCGTCCTGCCCTCTGTACGTCCTCATTTGCGTTGCATTTGCGCCTCTCAGATTAGATGTCCTCCTAATGCTTCGCGTACCCGAGCTCATCTGGGACATGTATACCCTCAGTTACTACTCGAGCTAACAGTTGAGGCGTCGCTGCTGTTCACATAATGCCAAACCCCGTCCAGCTTCCAGCGAGTTGGTCATTGTAGCCGTAACAAAACTGGAATACATGTCCCTTAACACAAGTAAAGAACGTTGAGCGTTGTTCATCACAGAATGGTGCATATTTGAGGGCTGGGTTTGAAAAATGAGTATAAAGATGTAAACTAATATGTGTGCAATAATCTGAGCCTGTCTTAAGGCGTCTACGTAGAACATTCTAACCGGCCGAAAACATGACCCGGTCGATCTTTTCCTGATGCCGAAGTCATTATTATAATTACACTACGTCGCATCCGTGCGGGGTGACTTGAGCAATAAGGATTGCCCAAGGAAGCTTGGATTTTGAAAATGAAGATGACGATAAGTTACATATGGACTCGAAAGGTTTGGGCGCTCTAAAACAGCTATACTTCGACTTCCTTGGTGGCCAAAAACATCACCCAGTGTCACCGCAGTTCCAAGTTCATTTCAAACTCTCCATCATCGAGAATAAATGCGGCCATCTCTGCCAGAAACCTTTACTTTCAAAATGTGGCGCTACTGCTTAGTCCCGCACACTCCTTGCCTCTCCGAACACAATTTCAAGCGCACTCCCAAATTGTCACTCTCAGTCGATTCGTTGGAAACAACTTGCCATGAAACAAAAATAATGTCGGGATTTAAGGACATCAATCATATGGATATGAAACTGTACCCTAACTGAGAGCGCAGCTTATTTCAATCGCCTTGTCATTGAGACGCTGTTGGGAGTGCTGTTCCTATTGATTCAATAGTATTGAACTAGGAAATCAAGGAGCTGTTCTTTCCAACCTAATTCGTCTCATTCAAGTTGATATAGGTAACGGTGGGAGCAGTACATATAGTGCGAAAATGTGAACCTCTCAATCCAAGGCGGAGCGGTCACCTTGACGTCCTCGGCTGTTCCGACAGAGGCGACGCAGCGCGTTCACCTAAAAATAGATACTTAAGCGACATTTCCCGACCACCCGGGTCAAAGTAGCAGGCGCCACTTTGCTAAACTCGTCAGTGCGGAAACAACAACTGCAACCCGCTGTCCAAGTATGTGGATGGTGCAAGCGTATTGAATCAACAATTGTGCTTCTCCAACCAGGAAGGTTTTCAGGTACACAAAGGGACAGATTCTTCGATTGACCCTTCTGCCGAACGGCAATCGCCAGATCATGTGGGAGATCCAGTGATCATGCTTTATCAGATATGATAATTTTCCGCTTGTACCTGGCGGATTTATCAGATAACCGCACAACCGCATCACGAATCTCTGCCCACCGCTTCTATAAAATATACGGCCATGCTGCAAAATAGTTTCTCTCCACCTCCTTCCCCTTCCCTTCTCACGTCGTCTACTACATGTCCGTTACTCCAGGAGATGACCATTCCATCAAAGACGCTGAACATGGGCTCACACCCTCAGTGAGCTCTGAGTCAACGGATGCCGCCGCGCATGGTGGGGTCAAGGCGGTGGAGGCTACCCAGAAGGTATATGGGAAATACTCCAAGTGGTTCCTGTTTATTGGGTTCGTTCTTCTGCTCTGGTTTTTTTACGATATTCACCTCCTCTTAGTTTGGGTCTCTCAGCATACATCTACTCCCTCGACGGAACGACTACTTATAATTACTTGGCTTTCGCTACTTCAAGTTTCGACCACCACAGTCTCATTAGTACTATACAGGTCGCTCAATCCATAATTAGTGAGATTTTGCTATCTTCAGATCTCTTTCGCCTTTATACTGACGAACGCAGTTGCTGTGGGAAAACCTGTTATTGCCAAAATCGCTGATGTCAGCTCTCGTGGAAGCGCCTACTTTATCGTTCGTAAGTCACATCTTGTTTGGTCAAAATTTCTGAAAACTGAGAGGTTTCCATTCTAGTCGTCTTCTATGTCATTGGTGCGGTCCACCTGTGGTGTGATAACTCAAAGTCTCATCCTTTCCTTTATCCTTAAGGGTATATCGTTATCGCGTCCGCGAACTCTGTGAACGCCATTGCTGGTGGTATTGTTCTTTACGCCATGTGAGTGTATTCCAGTACGTGTATTCACGTAAGTCCCCGACCGACCTTTCTAGTGGATATACTGGACTTCAGCTTCTGACCCAAATTATCATCGCGGATATCACGACCCTCAAGTGGCGAGGCCTGGTCTCAGGACTGATTTCGATGCCTTTCATAATCAACGCCTTTGTTGGCTCTAATGTGGCGACCAACGTCCTGAACGGTGCTGGATGGAGATGGGGATGTACGTTATCCTTCTCTTAAATTGCCTACTTATTATTTACTTACCTTTTCAGATGGAATGTTTGCTATTCTCATTCCCGTGTCACTTCTACCTTTGATCGTTACCCTTCTCTGGGCTGAGTGGAAGGCGAGGAAGTTAGGTCTAACTTCCAATGGTAACTCCCAAGCCACGCAATCCAATGAGACGCTGTTCCGAAGGGTACTGACGGCGGCGGACAAGCTCGACATTTTCGGACTCCTCTTTCTTGGAACTTCAGTGGCTCTTATCCTCCTTCCTTTAACCCTAAGCCAGACAGCCAAAGGGCAATGGCATAATGGTAATGTTTTATTAATTTCTTTCGTATGTACATTCTAAATATCTCCATCGTCTTAGGGTCCATGATTGCCATGGAAGTGATTGGTTGCGTTCTGCTTCCGTTCTACATTCTGTGGGACTTCAAGTTTGCGAACTTCCCTGTCGTTGCCCGCCGATTCTTGCTGAACCTTAGCGTGGTCCTCGCCTGTCTCATAGGCGGCTTCGACTTTGTAAGTGAAAACATCAGTTATTATTCCCGAATCCAATTCTTATATGATATAGTTATCGTTCTACCTGTCCTTTTCTTATCTTTACTCCTTTGTCATAGTTGTCAAGCCATGGTAAGGGTTCAAATATTTTATATTTTATACCTCTATACCTGGTTCATTTATTGTGATTTCTAGGCCTCTCCTTCACATGACCTACTTCGTTCAGACTCAAACAGTCGCCTTGACAGTATTTGGCATTGGCGCCGGAATCGCAATGAGATTCGTCCACCGCTCTAAGGTACTCTATCACGATTGTCCCAATGGTTGTTCCTCCTAATCCCTTCGGAATGACTAGCCTCTACTTGTCGTTGGCCTTGCCATTCGCCTCCTGTACGTGATCGTCTTCTTGTCATATAGTTCGTGATGTCTGAGGCAGAACATACAGCGGTTGTGGTTTGATGATCCATTCACGAGGTGCGAACGCGTCCGACGCTGAGGTTGTCTGGAGTCAGATTCTGCAAGGAATTGGAGGTGGATTTGCGGCTACTACGTTACAAGTCAGTGCTCAGGCGTCGGTTGCTCATGCTGACGTCGGTATGGTAACTGCTATCGTCCTTCTCGTTACGGAAATTGGAGGTGCTATTGGTACCGCAATCGGTGAGGTTTAAATTCGGCATCATATATCACATTACCTGCTCATGGTGAATTCTCAACAAACAGCTGGGTCTATTTGGACCCATAAAATGCCTGAACGCCTCGCAGTTCACCTTCCATTTGTCAGTGCGGATGAACGGGCCATATTGTTTGGTTCCATCACCTCCGTCACTGCATACCCACGAGGAGATCCCATCCGAGAAGGCGTTATCATGGGTATATATTGACTTTATACTTCCAAGAGTACCATCTAATGATATATACAGCGTATGACGATGTGATGAAAATCCTCACCATCGCTGCCACTGCCTTCTCAGTCGTCCCTTTCGCACTTTCTTTCTTCATGCCCAACTGGTACCTGGGCGACCAACAAAACGCTGCTGATAATGAAGATCTTGCTGGAGAAAAAGCCGATGCACCCCCACCGGAGAAGTCGTAACGTTGATTATGGCGATCCGTTTGTTTTATTTTCATATTATTCTCCTTTTGCTAGGGCAGCACTTGTCGTTAATTTAAAATCTGTACACCCCATTCTATTGACCGATTTCGGAGTTGAATATAGATCTTTATCGCAGCTAGATCTGGGCTTTTGAATTCGATTTCTACAGATTTCGTTGCTGCGGTGTTAAACATCCTAAATACCGATAGACCTCTCTACACTGCCTGCAGCCACACTAGGAAGTGTTACACGCCAAACCATCATCTGATTATCAACGTCGAGCCCAGCATTGAAAGGTACACCAAGGGACACGCCTTGTGTACTGAGGAAGTCGTTATCCGCCTTATATAAAAGGACGGAGGTCAACCAACGCTCTCAATTATATAATCAAGTTTTAAACTTACAGCTGTGAATAAGAAGTAATCGTTAGGGAATGCAGGATCATTGACGGGAGCGAGCGCCAAGGACTCCCATTTCCCGTCGATCAGAGTGGGGTCGTCTGGTTTGCCTGCGCTCAAAAGATTCAGCTTCCTGACCTCACAAAAGATGAATAAACGAACCATTATGTAGGCCGAACCTAGCCAGCTGAACAGGATCGATAAATTTTACAAAACCAACGTATTCGGCAGCAGTGATGCTCTTATCTAGCTTGCCCTTGGTTGCGATTGGGTTCGAAGGATCATCAAATTTAGAACCATGTATGTCGGTCGCCTGCGCAATCGAGAAGAGATCAGCTTGCCTAGAATGAAGGAAACAGGGTGTCAAAGTTTAATAGCAATTAAAGGATGAAGATAATGAAATGCACTTGTAACTTGACTTGTCATCATTTCCTCCGCGACCATCTCCGTCTCGGGATAGAGCAAAAAATACCCCAGGACTAACAAAATGAATTTCACTACACGCTTGAGTATTGGATTTTGAGTCGATGGGTAAAGGAACGACCCATTCTCCGACTAGTACGACTTCCGAATCAGGATCTGATACATCGAATGCGAAAAGTCGTGTAAAACGTTGATCGTTCTTATTGTCACCGCCGTCTTGAATCAAGGCGGATTGTAACATGGCATAAAGAATCCCATCATCTGCGTCAAGGGTCAGACCTTCGAACCCTGTACAGGCAATCAACAACAAATTTGACGATGGGTAAGAGAATGTAACATGTACCTTGATTCGGACTGCGACCTGTGTCTGGATTTGTAAGAGAGGTGAAATTCAAGTTCCCCTTTTTGTCAAGAGGAAGGACCGCTTGTGGTGGTTGAATTGTCTGAATGAGGTTGCCATCAGCAGAAAAGCGATAAATGTATGGCCCGTATTCGTCGCTAATCCAGAATCTAAAACTCGATGAGATGATGGGCTCCTTCAGGTCGCAGCGAAGACACATACGTCCCGTCACTATTAGCTACCACACCCTCAACGTCAAGCACCAATCGGTCGTCCTTCGTGGAGTCAGTGGGCATAACTGGGTCAAACAGCGGATTGGTTAGGAAGCCAGATTGCGCCGTCCTGACGCCATCGCCATCAAGTCCACTTGTCGTCTTGTCTTGCCGTTCAAACATAAGAGTGGTATCTCTATAGGGAAGTTGGAGCGTCTGCTGAGCGGCTTGGAAAGTTAAATTGGCAGTGCCATAATATGGGGTAAACACGAAATCAATTTCATGTTGACGAGCTTGATAGTCGATTGGGCCATCCCTTTAATACTTGGTGAATAAGAAAATCGACAGAAGTAACAAGCCAACTCACACATTGAAACCACGATCTGGGCGAGCAAGCAGTGTTCCGGAGAAAACTCCGTCGGACTCGCTAAATGTTCCAAGCTTGAAAGCTATAGCTCCCCCATATCCTCCAATCGTATCACCAGTAGAATCTGTGAAGTTCGACGGAATCAGACCAAAGCCAACTAGACCCTGCAATTCAGAAAGTCAGAAAAACAAAGAGAAATCGACAAAGTATATAAACCTTGTTGATATATATCACGCCGTCTACAACCGCTGATCCAACGGCGGCGGGCTCAGCGCGTGGTCCAACTCGCTGAAGAGAAGGTACAGCCAAAGCGTGGCTCGCGAGACTGAGTAGCGGCAGGAAACGAGAGAATGCAGGACGCATTATGTACAAGGGCTTCCAATGCACAATTGAAAATAGGGAACGTCAGACAAAGGAGGTGAGGTCAGGATGTCATGGGCAAAAAAGCATGGCTGCTATAAATTGCAAAAAAAGTTCCTTCGTTAAGTGTCGGTGTGAATGAACGAGATGCGGAAATAGCACGGACCTTGTGGACGATACATCAGCGGACCAGTTGTCAAAGGCAGGAGCATGGGCTTCTCGAGGTTCCGCGACGGCGTTATAAGCCATTCCGCTGGCCAAATACTGAAAACTGTGCGACACAGCTTGGACGCGACTTCCAGAAAGTTTCCAGGATATTTAGGCCACAGAAGTCAATGATCCCTTGAGCATAGCTGAAAACGTGACTATAAGGTCTCTATGAGGAGATTTATAACAAAATTGCAGATGAGAACGAGCACAAGGCAGGACAACGCGGTGTCGTTGAAAAACAGAACTGTTGTTTCAATATTCGGCAACGGAAACAATGTCACGTGATGTCAGCTAAATTTACCTTCCTCTAGCCAACCAATCTTCGTAGACGTCGAGATCGAACGTGGGCTGCGACCAGCTGTTACGAGGCCTAATTAAGATCACGATGTTCTATGTAAGATGAACATATTCTCATCGTTGATTGGAACTTTTAGCAAATGTTTGCCTGCCGAAATGCTTTCGATATTCGTCGGAAGGGCTTAGCATGCTTCCCAGTCAGTGAGAAGGATCAAGAGGATAAATTTATCGCTCCCATCTCATTGCCATCCGTATCAATCATTCCTGAGTGCGGGTTATGAATTTTTATGTTGTGTATCATGCAAAGTTAAGTGGTGAACTCTTGAGCAGAAAAGGCAGGAGGTCACGCAACACATGTTGTGGTTTCAGAAAGGGCATCTCACACTTATCTGATTTTCATCTTGACATAGTATCGACTATCTCTGGCTCTGGCCGTGGACCAACTTCTCATGACCCAAGATCCTACAAATGCAATCTCAAATATCGATCACAACTTGCCAGATCTCCCTTCAGAAATCCTCTACAAGATTTTAGATGAAGTGTACGAAGTTGGACGTCAATCCTCAATATCTTCTATCGCGCTGGTTTGCAACTCCTTTCGTATTCACTCAAATAAATACCGGTTCGCTAAACTTGGGCTAGAAGGAGACGATATTACCCTAGTTCCGAAGGTCCACGCACTTCAAGACTTAATCAAATCAGAGGCAAAGTCTTCCGATGAGGAGGGAATGGTAGGATTCATGTCATTTGTCAAATCATTCTCTATAAGTCCATCTGGACCGAATTATCGACAAACTTTGGATGACAGATCATTAGCCTTCATCATCAGAAACTTGTTTCTTCCATCGCAGGACCGGAATGTGTATCCTTCTGGTACCTCACGCCAATTCTCACTTTCACCCATCGTTAATCGTGACAAATTACTGCTATGGCCATCTCTTAATGATGATCTTGTATCTGCATTCTACGTGCTCTGTAAGAAATCTCTCCTGAGTTCTCTCGTATTGTGGACTTGCCTTCGGGTTTGCTTAGTGGATCGAAAATTAGTAACCTTAGCCTGGTGTGGATGAATAATCATGATGTTTCAAAAGCGGTTCACAGTGACAGTACATTGAAGACAAGCATTCCATCCCATCTCCTCAAGTTTCTTGACATACATCATACCGTGTCTTTGCCTGAGATCATGAATATTGTCTCCAACGGGGCATCAAAGCCGGACTCCGACTTCTCCTGCCTCACTATATTCAACACGCTCATACGTCACGAAGCTCCCTACCAGACGACACATACAATCTTCTCAGCAGCAAAAAATCTCCAGAAAGTTACGGTATTTGCATTTGGTAAGTGTGTTTAACCACAGACCTCATCCTATAACTGATCTAAAGCGCCCTGAAAACCAGGATTGAAGAAGGGCTCCAAAGAGTCCTTCCTGAGCATGGATTATTCGCAAATTTTCAGCCTGCAATCCCTGTGTGAGGGAGACCCTCAGGCTGGGTCTGTAATACGGAGATTTTAATTGTTCTGTAACTCGCCGATGCGCCACCTTCCGCCAATTTCCAAATATGTACTGACCGAATTCTTGGACCATTTTCGGTAGTTTTATAAATTTGTTCCTGTTTCCGTAGCACACATTTTTGATTTGTACCATACTCATGACCTCTCTATTTCGTTTCGGAGCATAATAATTGATATGACGCCCTCTTGCGCAGCAAGCATGGGTTCATATCATATTTTATTTACCTTTTTCATAGTTTTCTCCTGCTCTCCTGTTTCAAATTTGACTCATTTTAAATTCTAGCTACAGTATAAATACTTCGAATTTTGTACAGTAGCTAACAATCGAATTTAGCACCCATTTACAGGCTAAGAAGCTCTATTATCATCAGAGCATTTTATATTTTCGATTTACTTCAATTTTATCAACCCTAAACTACGCTTTTGGACCTCTAGCAAACGGAGTTTGCCACCGAGCCAAATACAGACTCGTTCCGAACTCGACGCACCTCACTGCGTTTCACCTGGCTGTCCAACTTAACGTATCACAGTGGCGTGACACTCCAAGAAAGTATATCGCAGATACCCTGATCACTCTTGTCGGTGACGTTGGCAAACACCCTCCAAACCTGACGTGCATCAAGGTGGTCGTCGAGGAATTTATCTGGTTGATGGGTACCCAGACCATAACGGATCTATTCAGAGGCTTCCGTGCTCTCGATACGCATCTTTCCAATCTTGGATTCATGGGACGCATCGTAGTCCATGTTCGATTGGAAAAATGTCCTCAAATTATGGGGACTACCTTACATGTGGAATATCGAACAGTCTCTCAAGAACGTGTTTCCCAGAATACAGGAGACACAAACATCATCACAGAAATCATTCCAGCTAATTATCTTCAAGGCTTAGTCCAGATATATCAATATATTGCAATCACTTTCGAGTAACAGTGGCGGAGATTAAACCACTGCAATAAACATATGAGCTTTTCTGTAAACTTCAAGAACAACAAGTACACTGTACCTCGGTGCCGAAAGGGGGATGAATACATCCGCCTTCGCACTACATAAATTTCAGCTATAGAGATACCACAAGGAACGGATATCAACAAATTACTCACGGTGTCAAGTTATCAACACCAATATACTTCATATCAACTGGGACATAGTGTTTATTAGGAAGGGCATACGTCACAGTTTGAACGCCTGCATTCTCAGCAACGATGCGCTGTCCCATTTAAATAATGTGGCCTAAATAAATTTAAGGAGAAAGAATCAGTCGAAAGTCGAGCTTTAATGTGAAAATCATGACCTGAACGCTCGCGCTCTCATCTACCGCGAATGTCTCCAGAGTGGCAGCACGGGCTCGACTTGGAACGTCCTCATCCCATATGCTACCGGCGTATCCTTCCTCATCTTTCTGGACAGGAATGACGAATTCAAACTTCTTCTCGTCTGTCGGGGCTTTGATCTGAATCGGAGCAAAGGTATACGTCAAGTCGACAGATGTGGAGAATATTCGGTCGTTGACTTCAACAAGGGTGGTAAACTCGTCTCGGTAGAAATTTTCGAAAGCTGACCCAGTAGATTTAAGGACTGTAACAGGGCAAGTTTATAGCTGAAATTGTAATAAGAGACAATTTCCGACGAACCTAGTAAATCACTAATCCCAGCTGTCACCCTTCCAACAAGCTTATTCTTTCCCGCTGAAGCGTCAACCTGCCAGCAGCTTTAGTATTCGACCCATCGCTGCTTGTTGATGCCGCACCTCTACTTTCACAACTCGCTTGTCGTCACCATCTCTATAAAACGAATGAGGGTGTCCTTCCGGAAATGCTTCACCCGGAACGTGGATCCGTGACCATCGAAGCTGCTCGACAGTAATAAATGCCTTCGAGATGTGGGCGTACTTTGACACCAAAAAGGTTCCAAGGTGCAGTGCGAACTTCTCGGCATTCAAAATGTGAGGTGAGATCTTGGCCAGATCTGCGGATGTGCGTCAAAGTTTAAATGAGATTAATATTGTTGCAAGAAACACTTGCAGTATGTGATATTCTTGACTTCGAAGCGGAACGACGTCAGTTATTCTTATCCCTCATTCATTGCAGCTCCTCTTACTCGAATCTGTGGCAACGACAACAGAATTGTCTGCTTCTGTAAAGCTAGGTCGACTTAAGTCAAATGACTGATGTCTGAAACGCAGCTTGTACACACCTTGTTGCTATCTCTCCTTCCAGCAGCGCCTCAACGTTGTATTCAACGACATGGTGCCATTTACCGTCACGCACAATGCGAAAGACACGAACTTTAGTTTTACCGTAGCGCGCTGTGGCCAATTCGCTGGAAGTTGAGGATGACATGGTCGTGGTATGGGAATGAGATGTCGGGGACGATAAACATAAGGTTGGTTCCTGATAAAAAGGTTCCGATAAATAGGTAGGCGTGATAGGAGATAAGATAAGCATATGCACGTGCTGGAAGCCCCTAAGTCCAGCCTCCGAAAGACCAGTGAAGGCCTTGCTGATTGAAAGGCTGGAAGAAACTGGAATAACGAATAGTCGTCCAGATTACGAGTCCAGATATTCCCTGGTCCTTGCCCCTTCTTCTGTTGAGGTAGCGTTCGCTGATCGCCGTCACTATTATACCATTCAAGGTTTATTATAGGACTGAGGACTAAAGCGCCAATAAAGGAGACAAAATTACCCTCGAGCGAAGTTTCATCTCGGAATGGATCGTTACCTATTGAAAGATGAGATAGAAGTTTTACCCCAGTGGAGTTCAGGTATCTTTATGGCACTTCAAAACTTCCAGATACAATTCTCATCCGGGCAGTTGTGGTGGACCATGAGAAAGGAACGCGTTTCGGACAAAATGATAATCATGAGAAATATTTCACGTTGTATTTATCGTTGGTTTCCACTTCTCCAGGACTACCTTGCTGGAATACAAGCTACGATAGATATCTTACAATTTCCTTCTTATGAATGCCTAAAATATCGACAACCAACTCAAGGTTACTTGATCTCAACTAGTACGCCGTCCTCACTCTTTTAAGTGTAACTAGTCCATCAGCTATTCCTATACAACACCAACACTCGTGCGTTCTAGCATATCCATTATCAAATTTCCAATGGTAGGCCAGCGCCTTTCAGTATTCTTGAGCCAATTTATAGCTGAAATTGATAGAAGGGGGAATTTTTCAAAGGCATAGTATACATGAAGCATTGACGAAGCGGCCACAAGAGTCACTACAGTAGTAAAACGAGATGGAAAAGTCAAGGAAAAGCACAAAAAAAAGAGTCAGGGCGAAGCTGCAAAGCCAACAACCCTGAAATGTAACACTGACAAATAAGAGCCTTGGCCGTCGCTCGATTTTTACTTCGTTCAACAATCCTTGCGCCTTGTTTATTCTCCTGATTTATGTGCTCTATGTGGACGGAGTCTGTATGCTATGAAGTACCAGCCCCTCTTGTCAAAGGATGGGCAGAATTATTATGACCAGGTATTCTTCACAGCGTTCCTGCTCTCTTTTCTTTGGAAGCATTTAAAGTCATTTTAGGAAGCATCCATGGACTACCCTGTAATTTGAAGCAAACCAGCCCTGTTTTGCTCATCTCTCCCCGATGTAAAGACTAGTCTGGATGGTGGTCGATTGGTGGTCGAGATTCCCACTTATCTAGGAACAGGTATAAGAGCCAATTCTAAACCTTTCGTTCTTTTGCTTATTATTTCTCACTCTGCAGGACGACTCGATTGAAGTACTCGTCATTTGAATCCTCCTTTGAAACATCGACTCCCAACTAGTCTAGGTTTCTCCTTCCGATTCAATCCAACCCTCACAGGCTTGGTCCAACCTCGAATGATTGCTTAGCCACCTCCCTCCAGACTTAGTACTCCATTCGTTCTGGAACAGTTGACAAGGACTGCAGCCTGGGCACATGAGGAACCTGACCTTCTACTCGCCCTGAGGATAACATGCAAGTGCGAACTCCATGCCGATTCGACATTTCTCACTAGAAGGCGAGCTTGCAGCAGAGACAAGGCCCTTACGAATGTGGCATATAGACTTTTGGGTCGGACTGGGCTTAGGAGGGACGGTTTAAGGTCATGGGCCAACTTGGAGGACAACTCGACTGTGGATCGGCGTAGCTAGTTCACTGAGGATGTTGGTTCGTGATCTGTGACTTCCTGGCTCCAGACTTTGCGAAGCTGGTAATGACACGACCCAGCACCGTCCATGGAGACAAAACGCGCTGCATCCCATGACCGTGAAGCAAAGGCAGCAGCATCCCAAGGATACAGACGACCCGCGAACGTGTTTATCAGGCTCGTTCACGCATTGAACCTTCCGTTACAGCTACTAGCAATTCACGCAACACCACCACTACTGCCACTATCACACCAACCGCCCCAAGGACAACCAGCTCCACAAATGCCACATCCACCGTCTTCCTTTCCGACTTCTCTATCTATCGTGCTCTTTGCCGACCCCCAGCTTCACATGCTACTACCGCTCCTTGATTCGTCTTCCTCATTACTTTTCCATTCCTGCGCCTCTGTCACCGGAAGTTTGCTACTTCCTCTTTCCCAATCGAGTCTCAGTTTAGATCTTCAGAAGATTGGATGACTTGTTGTGTTGCTGCTCTTCGTGTGGAGGTTGTGGTTGTCTCTCATTGACCAAAATCCAAGGCCGAGAGCAGTTCTATCAGTCTCAGGAATTGGGTGCATCTCATATAGCTCGTGGCTTTAGAGTTCAGCTCTGCCGCGACCGATCTCCCCTTCAATTCTCCGAGTTGTGTAGTATGAACTTCACCTCCATAAGCCTCATCTACTCTAATGCCCTACATCCTATCTCTCCGGCTGACTTGCAGGAAGATGGATGAACGTGCGACGCGTGTTGCCTCGGTCCTCAGCTGGAGCCGGCGTCTCCCATGTCATAATCGATACAAGTGATCAACAGATGACCCACCGACTCAACACTGATTGTTGATGGATTGCCATAGTGTTCAGTGAGGGGCTCCACTTCAAGTTCAAGCTCAATGTTTGAGGGGACTCGGAAGGATGTCACTCATGAGTGAGTTCTTGGGTTTTTCGTCTTACTCCTTTATATTCTTTGGTTTCCTCTCTTTTCCTGGTTTTGTACTTCTTCCTTTGAGGTGCTTTTCCCTTTTTGTCTAATTATGGTATTCGCTCTGAATTTTCTTTAATTTTTGTATTCTATTCACGTGTCCCTCCCTTCTCCTTCTCACCTTGTTTTCTCATTGAATGGAATGTTGGCACTGACCAGTCAATTTCTTTCACAGCGATGCATGAGACCCAGACATCCCGGTTGATACCGTCTTATTTAGAAGGTCCTGCGGGGAAGGGAATTGCGCCAATGAAAGCTAGCTCGCAGCGGAAGGTGCAGAAAGTTCTTCTCATACTGACGAAAATGTGGCGTCATGGGTATCGGCGTTGTCCTGAAGCTTGGACACTAGCCGAGCTAAGATCTGGATCAACGACTCAGTGTGGGGGGTCCTGATTACGGTTGTTGGGTTGTTGGGAACCAGTTGCAGGTTGTGTTAAGTGAACAGGCTGATATTCTGCGAGCCTCGGCGACCAGTATTGCCCCATTACATGTCCCGCCTTGCATCCATTCCTTCCTTTTTGACATGCGCCCTCTCAGCCTTTATGCACCAATGGATAGTCCTCGACATTGGCATTACCATCCCCCCTGCCCATTAGTACGCTCTTCCACAGGTGGTTCGACGAAGAGCAGTCGTGGACTGCAGCCTCCTTGTGCGGGGTTTCTCTAGGTCAGCTTCTGGCTCTGACTCTCTGCAAGTGAGCTAGCAGTTAGAATGGTACCTGGCATGAAGGCGGAGACGATTCAGGAAAACCGCACCTGCTTCTTCCATTCTAGCACTGGGAATAGCAGTGCTGTTTGGAAGTCGACCTCAAGAATGAATGATATCGACGATTGGTTAACATCCCAGCATCCGACTGCAGGCTTTGGTCTTCTGCCTTGACGAGGCCTGTAATTGCGGACACCGACATTAATAGGGGCAGGAACTAAAGCAGCGTTACAATTAGAAGTACCCGGACCACTGGCGCCAAATTATCGTTCGACGGCGGACATTCTCAAATTGACGTCCTATCTATTAGCTTCAAGGTTAGGCACGACACGCTCTTCCAAATTCAACTTCTCCAAGTTCGTTTAATCCCAGCATAGCGCTCCACGTACTTTTCTGTGTGGACCTTTGCTGCTCTGCGTCACCTCCGCCTTCACTACTGTGGATTTACGGGCTATGGAACATATTGCTCGAATTTCAGCCAAAGTCAAAACATTTGCATCCTTGGACAGTCATCGCAAATCCTGGGAGATCGGCATATCAGGCAAGCTTCCCACAACATTTTCCTACGATGTATAGGCGTCCGAATGTCGTCGATCTCCCTTTGAAGAGTTCCAGTTGAACTCTTTCTACTGGCATGCTGGCAGCATGTCATGCTGGACGCGTCGCGTAACGCGTTACTATATCACGTGTGCGTTTGCCAGCATCACAAAGATCTTTACGTTGATCATGACTCCCAACATCTATGACGATCCTAAGTCAGTCAAGGATATACCTTCCATTCAGTTCCATGGACTCAACGTTGACGAAATATTGCAGCTAATCAATTCTTCTAGCTCGTATCTTCTTTCCTTTTCAGTCTAATTGGCGGCAGCTTATCTATTCCTTTTATCTTTTGTTGATTAAGAAGGTTCAACAAAAAAATTTATAGGTGATTTCTAACCTTTTGTAGTCCTCGTTCTCTCTGACGATAATGTTTTTCAATATAGGAAACTCAGACCTTCCGCCCATCCCGTTCTGCTGATTGCCGCCTTATGACCTTCGGGAGCGTGTCTGAGGCAACACACCTCTGGATTAAGTGCTGCGCATCTTCTGGATGTTGCGTACAAGGACGAGGCCACAAGTGCGCTGGTGGTGCACTAGCCATATTCGGGCTGGCGCCACAATATTACCACCGCTTCCGTTCCCCCGCAGATGGCAGGGTCGAAAAAATGACACATATTGCTGGAGGGTATTATACGGTTAACGTGAGTTCTTATCTTTCGCCTATGTTTCCTTTTCTGACTCAATTTATGTGCATCAGCCTCAGAATATCCGCTCTGCGTTATATGTGTACAGCGAGAACTCGCGTAAGATCGTTCCCATCGACGGCCCTCAAATTGGTCATGTCATGGGTGTATGCGTGGGTGCTATGAGGGTAGGCCGCACCAAGACAACGGTAAGGAGGGAGATTTTATACGTCGTGGGCAAGAATTTGGTTACTTCGCTTTCGGTAAGGTTTCTTTCAATCATTCGTTGTATGTTAAATTGATAGTGTTGATATCAGGTGGCTCGACCTGGAGACTTACCGATAAATTGAATGGCCTCATTGGAAACTTTAGTCAGAGTCGGGATGGGGATTGGTCGTGGTCGTCTTATTGTGAATACAGTACCCCTGCTATGCACCGGAACCTGACCACAATACACCACAATACGTCCGTGACAGGCGCGTAGTATCACAATCACGTGTGTGGGCCGACCAAATCTGCACGCGTTCCATCCAACCCCCATCACACACACCACCACGAACATGAAGCAAGAGACATCCACGAAAACACGTATGCGCGAAGCCTCTCCCTCATCTCAGTCAAAACTTTCATTCGGCTCAGGACGTAGCCGAGCCTCCAAATCGTCGTCGTCTGCCATATCCAAGACGGACATACTCATCTCCATTAAACCTGTTTATATGAACTACATCATTCAACGGACGAAGAACCATGAGTTTAGGAAATATTTGATTTCTAAGACGGTCGAGCGGATGTGGTGAGTATCACTAGTTGCTCTTCAACTCTGCCTAATACTGAACCATCTTTCCTGGACAGGCTATACGTGTCCAGTCCGGACCAGACACTGCGTTACATAGCCACAATAAGCCACGGCAAATCGCCCGGTGAAATTGAGGTGGAGGATGGGATGGGTAATGCAGATTTCAATGCTGGGTTGAAAAAGGGTCTTGCAGCATACGCTTATGAGATCAAGGAGCTGTATCAGCTGAATGAACCTCTCGCCTTGGCGGAAATGCAGAAAAGGTATGGGATGACGTTCCCTCAGCGGTTCTCCTATGTGGCGGAGAAATGATTGGGGATATTGTGTTGGAGGACCAAATTCGGCTATTTTAATTCGCGCTCACATTATTTAATAACATGTCTACTGCTAATCGAGAGTCTTACTGTCCGTCGTTGATTGTTGACATACTGCGAGGAAGAGAATGCGAAAAAACATCAAGTTCACTGCGGCCAAGCGGGTCGTTGTCTGTTTTCCCAATATGGAACATCTGTTATTCGATTTCCCTTGTTTTTTGGTCCCATTCTGTAACCAGCTCCGGTTCTGATCCTTGTTTTTCTTTTATCATGCTGCAAGAGGTGCTGGAGACCTTATATATTTTTGGACGGGGCACTTCTTAAATAGCGACGACTACCGCTGGCTTGGCCCGCCAGTGCACACCCCCCCTTTTTTTTTTCCCTTGTTATTCTGTCAGTTATTCCGATCTTTACTGCAAGAGTGAACAATGCTAATTCTTCCATAGTCATGGATACATTACCTTCCGATATGAAGTGCGGAATGTCTCTTGACTGGTCTGGTATGATGCCACGCCACTACCTCCTGTCATCTCCTTCGCGCCCTTACCCTTTTGTTTTCTTAGGAGAACAATTTCCTTCCATGAACGACTGTTCAGGATCTTTAGGAATTATATATCGAATACCAACAGAGGTTCTATCCACAATATTACTTTTTTCCACCATTCCTTCAAGCAATGATTCTGATGATCTCGATATCGACCTGATGTCAAGAACCCCAGTTTTCTCTCGAAAGGTGAAATCGACCCCGTTCGCACTTTCTCAAGTCTGCCGCCGGTGGAGAGATATCGTAATCGACATCAAAGCCATGTGGAGGTCCATTGCCCTCCTAAATCCTAATGAACATCAACTCTATCGTCTTCAGCTCTGGATGAAGCGTGTCCGCGATCACCCCCTGGAAGTGACCATTATTTTCCGGTACCGTAGGCCCCCTGAGCCTTACCAATGGCACTTGTTCCAAATGGCGCTGGAACCTCTCTGGGAAAATCTAGGAAAGTGGTCAACTTTCTATTTCGACTCTCCTGGATATGTACCGCTTGTTATCCGCAGGAAACTGAGGTTATTGGCGCACATTGAGTCTCCGGCTCTGAGAAAGGCAGTCATTCACATTAATGGGCATAGCGAGGAAGTGGAAGAATTATGGACTAACCTAAACTGTGTTCAAAGTCTGGAAACGTTATACTTCCACTCTGACCACATCTATCATGCCTCGCGTCAAGTTAACCCCAGAATCAAATCGTTTCAATTTGGGCAGTACAGGGAAATCAGCAGGAGGATGATTTTCCAGGAGTCAAATCCAATGGTCCGGATTCTTAAGCCGTTCCCCAATGTTGAGGAGCTGTCCATTGATACCGGTCTGATTAGACGAAGCGAAGATTGGGAGGCCGAAGAAGGTTGCCCGCCTGTAATTCTTCAGCATCTGAAAAGTTTAAAGATCGTTGCATGGAACTCGGTCTCTTTATTCTGCAGACGGTTTTTCACGCCATATCTTTCCACGCTGGACATCACGACCAATGACCTGCTGGATGCAAAAGAAATCGCCCATTTACTGCAATGCTCCGGCGTGAATTTGATGGAATTGGTTTTGCGCTCCCCGCTTGTGGTAGACTTCTTAACGGAATGGATCCGGTCTGATATGCTCAAATCAATTTCCTTCATTTCCTTGCATGTACTACATGGCCAACTCTTCGTTCTCGAGCAGTTGTTACAGTCTTTGCCAGATTTACAGAAGAGGGTTTCTGTATATGAAGCCCCTTATCGTCATAATTTTGATCTTGTAGATACAGCCCGGGTGACTGTAATGGTCTGACAAAAATCTCTGAGAGTTTAGCAATATATATTATTTATTCGCCATGATACAAGGAAAAGAAAAATGGGATACATGCAAGGCGATGCATTGACAACCATCGATATCGATCATGGACGAAGGGAAAAGGGAGGCCAAGCGGCTTCTGCGCTCTAATTGTTTTCGTCAATCAACCGTTAAACAGCATAGTCGAATTCGTGGGGGCCGTCAGAGCATACATAGACAGAGTTCACAATAAAGGTGTCAAAGTCTATACAACAAGAATATAACGATGCGTTGTGGTTGCTGTCAGTTGTTATGGTAAGGCATTCCTGGAATTCAGAAAATTTGGCATGAGCAAACGATTCAGGTGGAAAAAAAGAAGCCTGAACAGTTCATAGGGCTTACCTTCCTTGAGATTCATAGGAACTACAGTGATTGTCTGCCCCAGGCCGTCAGTGCGCATAACGGCGTCGACTCGACCTCTGAACAGGTCATGGTTCCAAATTCAGCTTGGTCCGAACATCGGAGGTCACACGTGATCGGAACTCCCTTGGAATCATTCAAATTGATCAGTTATCGATCACCGCCGCTTCCACTGGAAGGGGTTTTTTTTTTTCAATTTTAAGGGGTAGTTCTTCGTGAATGCACCACGCTATGCATGATATCAGGCCACAAATGCATGGCTAGATATAAATATCTGGAGTTTTGGCTTCCATCCAACTTGTCGAGCGATAAAATTTAAAGCCTCCAAACCTCCGAGAAGTCGCATATCGTGAGCACGTTTTTGCCTTTTTTTCTCTCTGTGCGCAATGGCGGATGGGTTCTCGTCTACATAATCCCTTCTTAGTCCAATACTTGGTGGCTGACTCTCGATTGTTAAGCTTAGAAGCACAATAGAGGTCGACTAGACTCCTGTTTAATAATCTAGTACGTGCACCTCACAACCTGCTTTATATTCATTTCATGAAGGCAGGATAGATTCTGTCGTCTTACCGAGGTCTTAGCATTGGGCGATTCCGATTACGTGTTGAAGGCATCGTTTAAGCAGCGAATTTGAAATCGACCTCAGGCTTCGTCCAAACTCCAGTCTTCTTTGGATCTTATCGTCCTCGTTGTCCGCCGCCGCATACTACGCCCCCAACGACTATTTCACGCCAACATCTTCTTGCAGACGATTTCGCGGGTATGAGTCAAGTACACGACGCGGAGATAGTGTGTGGTGGGATTGAGACGCCAGCAGAGGAGAGAAGCCCACGATATTCGATCGAGAAGGGTGACAGAAACTCTACAATAATTGCATCGTCTGATTCACAGTCTGCCCTATCCAACATGTCGACCTCCAAGGCATCGACGAGCGAGAGGGGAGTGCTCAACTCATGCATCATCGTGATGACAGTAACGTCCTTGATGATTATAAACGTACGCAAATTGTTTCTCCGATGATTCACCGCTTATTCATTGCCCTTGACTTTCGTCTTTTCTTTCCATCATTCATCTTTCAGACTGCAAATTCAACCTCAATATCAATCGCCCTCCCTACGATACAGAGAGAACTCCATCTTCAACCTGCTCAGATCCAGTGGATAGTCTCTGCTTATCCTTTGAGTTCGGTAAGCCCTCAGCGTCTTATTTTTATTTAGCTCGTTTTTTTCAGTGACTTTGATCTTTGAACGTGCTGACGATTCTCCACCTATGTAGGGATGCTTGTTCCTCGTCTTCGGCAGATTAGCCGATGTTTATGGGAGGAAGAAATTATTCACGATCGGCACATTGATCCTAGCGATCTTCACGCTTGCTTGTGCATTCCCGAACAGTAAGGTTCACTCTTCCTGCTCTCTTTTATGTCATCTTAATCTGCTCGTGTCAGAGGTATTAACGCTTGATATCCTGCGTGGCCTCCAAGGCATCGGCGCAGCAGCTACTATACCGGCATCTGTAAGGTGTTTCTATCGCTCTTTTAGTAAATTATGATAAGAGGCTGGTTCTCTGTATCGTCCTGTTTTCGCAGCTCGGTATCTTAGCCACTGCATTCCCCCCATCACGGGCGCGTTCTCTAGCCTTTGCTACTTTCGCTGCAGGTGCGCCTATTGGAGCTGTAATCGGGACAGCTCTGGGTGGTGTCTTGACTGAATTTACGGAGTGAGTTGCATATTCTTCCTTGGGTTAATCGAGCCTTAACGTTAGGATCACTTTACTTTTTTTAGAAAAACTTGGCGTTCCTCCTTCTATCTCTTCAGTGGACTCACATTCCTCTGCTGCCTTGGAGGGCTTGTATCCATCGACAGAGACCTTCCTTCAGAAGAAAAGGACAGGCGCATTGACTGGGCTGGCGCTTTCCTCGTCACCGCCGGTCTTGTGCTAGTCGTGTTCGTCCTCAGTCAGGGTGAAATTGCTCCAGATAAGTGGGCTACTCCATGTGCGCGCCATTCCATCTTTCATCCTCCGTCACTGGTCGACGTGGCTTATTGATTTTACTTTCATTTACAGATATCATCGTCCTCCTGATCCTTGGTGTTTGCCTCATCGGCGTCTTCCTGTACTGGCAACATCTGCTGGAGACGATTCAAAATGACCCTGAAGCGATTCGCTCAAGGCTGTTTCCTCCTCCGTTGATGAAACTCACCATATGGACGCGGGCGAATGGGAGGTTTGCGGCGATGATGGGGATCGCATTCACGAATTGGTGTGCGTTCTTGGCGTGGACTTATTGGGTTCAGGTATGAGTTTTTGGTATGACATAGTGGTTACTTTAACGTTTTCCCGCTTTTCAGCTATATTATCAGAATTATATGGGATACAGCGCTATGCAGACTGTTGTCCGCCTTATGCCCATGTTCATCTCCGGCATGCTGTGTAACCTTTTCGTGGGCTTCATGGCCGCTCATGTTCCTATAATATTCCTTGTCGGTTCGTCGCTTAGTTCTCATACCTTTGCAGTTCCTTAACTTTAACCAATGTTGTTTGCAGGAGTCGGAGCTTTTGCCACAGCCACCGCTTGTCTTCTCTTCGCTGTTATCATACCAAAGACGACATATTGGGCATTCGCATTCAATGCATCCTATATCTCCGTCTTTGGTGCTGATTTCGTGTTCTCATCCGGGACGCTGTTTATTGCCAAGTTCGCTCTGCCTCACGAACAGAGCGTCGCTGGGGCGCTATTCAATACCATGACTCAGGTAAGTTTCCTTCCTCTCTGATTTTACTTGAAACTTGGTCGCTGATTCTTACGGGCGGTGATGTATCCAGCTTGGAACGGCCGTTGGCGTTACAGTTACCACAGTCGTTTTTAATAGGGTGTCTGAGAGAATCCCTTCAAATGAGGATAACATCCGGGCGTATCACGCTGCGCAATGGACGGCTTTCACGTTTGGCATCATTGGTAGGTCTTATTGCTCTATAACATTATGATCCAGTTCTGATTCTCCTTCTCTTTCCCCTCACACAGCGACCCTCCTAGGTCTAATATTCTTCAGAGGCGTCGGAGTTGTAGGCACGAAAACGCCGCCAAAAGCGCAGGGTCCTTCTGACTCAATATCTGCACACGAAAAGGGCGTGTCGAATTCGGAGTTGCCTGAAAAAGCAGTGGATGAAATTATGACTACGCCTGCGGTGACACGTACGCCAACAATTGGAAGGCAATTGCCTCCTTGGACAACAGGGTCCTCTGAACATTTTCCGTCTCAGACCTCATGACAATGAATAGATATCAAAATTCAAAAGTAATATAGAGTTTAATTTCCTAGAGTATTACTTTACTGACTTCATGACGCCTCTTCGTAGTTCAGATTTTTTGTAGCTTTACCTCTTTCATTCTGTACGATTCCAATCAACCGCTACTCTTTCCCTCAAATTTAAATGACGTTGAGGACAGGGCTATACTTCATGGTATTTGTTCTCTTTTTTGTTCTTGTGTTTTGCTTTTATCTGTTGCATCCGCCGCAGAAGATCTACAACAAGACGCATGCACAGGTCATTATATTCGCGTTGGCAACGCTTCTTGTTCAGTAACGTCATGAATATGCTTATTGTGTCCAACCAAAAATAATTGACGCAAAATTCTTAACCTGTTATACAAACCATGTAGTACATCCAATGTACATTGCCTTTAGTTTACACATACCTATATCTGGGTTACTCCAACTTTTCCTTCAAATTGCGATAAATGAGAGTTTATTACAACTGGTGACAAGATACAAAAGTTAAAAATAGTACACATTTACAATGAGGCAAGAACATCGTGTGCCCTTCGTTTCTCTTTTTGTGCAATAATTAATCGATTCAAGCTATTGTTTATGGCGTGTGGCTATGCGAGCGCCCAGTGTGCCTACCAACTGAAAACAATTGAGGAACAGTGCTTATATTCCCCAGTTTTACGAGAGCTTAAGGCATCTAAAATCGATTCCCTCCCTCGGGCCTCCACATAGAAGCAACAGTACACTTTAACACTTTAATCCAGCACCAAAGCTTTGGCACCAACTCCCACCGTCTTTTTTGACTACAAGCCCTCTACACATGGCCCATATCAACAAACTCCCGGTCGAACTTCTCTCTGAAATATTTAGGGAATCTGTCGTTTTCTTTCCGGACATATTAGGGACACATTCATTCCGCTATGTCAAAAAGGAGGCTCCGGTTAACCTCATACATGTCTGCAAGAAGTGGAGAGAAATCACCCTTTCTCTTTCTTCCATCTGGGGATCGCAGTATTTCTCAGGATTGCCCCCAAAGAAATCGCTTGAGGAGGTGGAATACTGGATTCAAATTTCGCCAAGGACCCATCTGAAGCTGGTAGTTTTTGACCCCATGGTGCTTAACGATCCCGACCCTGAACCACCATCTTGGACAGAGCTGCTTAAGGTATATGCGAAACATATGGATAGATGGCATACGCTTTTCGCTCAAGGATCAGATAAATTGGCACAGGAGTTGACCTCCTCACTCAGTAATGCTAAGGCTCCTCCATTGGATAGCTTGCAGGTTGTCTTGCTTCCCCCCATATCTACGTCTGCGATGAATGACCTTGCTGCCAGCATTAATCACATCAAAACGTTGCGCCGCTTGCATTGGACAAATGCGTATGGACTCGGAGATGTTGATATCGATAATTTGCCTTGGGGCCAGTTATCTGATGTTGTATATAAGGCAAAGAGTACTCCAGAACAATTTCTGGCACGACTTTCACGATGCCAATCAGCACATACAGTTGCCTTGCGTCAGCATGGCAGGCTTCTTGCGTATCAGGCACTTTCGACATTTAATCACCCTCATACGACGCTCAGCCGTCTCACCTCTCTGACTCTTCAGAAGAGTACCGATCCTTTAAACATCCTGCGCTTTTTTACTTTGCCGTCCTTACAGTATTTGCAAATCGCGGTCCTGGATCACAGTTATGAATACCTGGGAGAACTTTTGCTGAGGTCCGCATGTCCTCTGGATACGCTAGTCATCGAAGACGTAGAAGAGTCTTCACTGGAAGATCTTACATTGTTTTTCCGTCACAAATTCCTCCTCTCCATCTCTAATGTCAAATACGTCGGCAAGTGGCACATGAGCCTTGACTATCTGATCAGGACAGTAGAGAAGTTACGAGACCCTGCGGCAAACCCTTCCCCTTTGTTCGCAATTTGGAGTGATCCAGCCTTGGGTCAACGTATTATTGGCTGGTCAGCAACCCCACAGAAATATATTATTCGCATTGAGAATGGTATATCAATTTCATGCATTGCATGAAAGTACTTGGGGTGTTGAAGAGGCAATGGAGTCTAAACATCCGGTAAGGTCCAAGTTTCAAAATTTCAAAGATGCTCTAGCCAAACTTATAAGGTAACGACGATACTATCTACCACTTTCATGTAATCCTAGATAAAGACGTAAATATAATTGAAGTGGTGGATGGGAATGCTCTAAGTACGTCGCACGTGCACGATCAGACGGGAGGGTCGTCCATCAAGCGTCTCTGAGTCTCTGATTGCCATTTATCCAAAAGTATGGAACTGACTTGAATGTCTCCGATTCCAGCCATCCCGTGCGATCAGAATCCTTTTCGACGCACAGGACAAGTTTCTCCAATTTACAAGCAGAACGCCATAATAAGTATGCAATATTATCGGCATCGTGGCTATTTCCAGACATTATATTGAGGGACGTTAAAGATGGTGTGATAAAGCGCCTGCAGAAAAGGTGCAAAAAATCCCCCATTTTGATCGTCAAGGCCCTCAAATGTGGTAAAACGACTGGCGGAAAGTTTTCGTCATCTTGCGGGCCTTCGTAAGAGACAATATTAGTGCCAATGTAAAGTTCCTCGACGTTGGGGAAAGGCGACAGAATCGAAACGACGCGGTTTGAACTGAGGTTAACCATCCATTTCTTGTCTGAGAATGGTGCGAACTTGAAGGTGCGGATCCTAGGGTTGAGAAGACGTGCGGCTTGGTATATATAATCACCATTATAGTGTAATGTTTCCAGACTTTGGATATGTTGGAAGCTGCCCCACAGCTCCTCTACAGGGGTTCCCAGGAGGAGACCAAATGTAATGATGGCCTTCCGTAGAATAGGAGAATCAATGGAACTCAGCTCCTTGAACTGGTCGCAGAGGCGGGATGGCACATAACCAAGAGATTGGAACTCAATAGTAGACCATCGGTGTAAGTTTTGGCCTAAAATCTGCAGTACTCGATCGACCATATCTCGGCAACTTTGGGGCATAACAACAGTGTCTTCATCCAGAAAGAGCGCCACCTCCAGCGGATGGTCGCGCACGCGCGTCATCCACAGCTGCAAGCGGTACAAATGGCGTTCATTGGGGTTCACGACGGCGACGGACCTCCACATGGCTTTCGTATCGATTACGATATCCCTCCATCGGCGACAGACTTGAGAAAGTGCGAACGGCGAGGTTTTCATCTTCCGAGAGAAAACTGGTGTCGCGGACATCAAGACCTCATCGAGATCGTCGGAAGCGTTGTCTGAAGGAATAGTGGTGAAAAGGAATATCATGGAGAGGACCTCTGTCGGTATTTGGTGTATAATTTCCAGAGATCCGTTCATGGAAGGGAGGTGTTTTCCTGAAAAAAAAAACTTAGAGGTAAGAAGATGACGAGGAATAATGACAACGTACCAGACCAGTCTAGAGACATGCTTTCGTCCATAGTTGGCGAAAGGCTAAAGCTAAAGTATTTACCACTACGCAGGAGTCAGTTGTTCATTCATTTATTGAGATAGGGATAACTCACGTAATAGCAAGAAAAGGGTGAGGTGCGTAAAACCACTTGGTGGTGGCCGTCAATATTTATGGGTCTTCCCAGCCGGAGGTACAAGGTATCCACCCCCTTGTAGAAGGAAAACAATGTATCATAGCTGGAGCTGGTTACTTGGAAAACAAGGCAGAAGATCTGGCACGCAACTCCACGTGACTGGCACGCCCTCCTCATTGCACCGCCACAGCAAATTGTGGAGGCTGGATTCTGGAAGCGCCCTTGAAAAGACCTAGAAAAACATCTAGGAAATGGAAATGGCGCGTAACCTTCCCAGTATTCAGAGAATGCATAAACTGGGCACGCCGACAAGCGTATAAGTTGGGTCAAAATTATTCGGACAAGTGAACAGAGAGGAATCTACAGGACGTGTTAGCTTACATTGAGCACTTGAAATGAAAGCAGAATTCACCTCGGCCTGGTGTAGCAACAATTTAGAGGTGGTTTAGATAACCACTGACGTTGATCGCAGCAGTCAGACACCTCACACAGCTAGGCAAACCATAATTTAAATGAGTAGGGATGCTTGCATTGAACGAGATATATATGATAAACAAAATACTATGCAGGTGTGAGCGAAAACATAAGATTAATGCAACTGGGATGCATGCCAGAGTAAAGGACGGGCGTAAGCGTAATTTTAATCAGCTGGCAGTCGGTCGGTCAAGGGGTAATCACGACCCAGCTCTCCAACACATAACCCATCTACTCCTTAATCTTGGCGAGAATCTCCGCGTCCTTGAACAAGAAATATTCCTAAAAAAAAAAGACACGTGGCAACGTCAGCGTCGCGAGCGTGAAGCCGAAACAGAATACCGTACCTCGTCTCCGACTTTGATAGAGTTACCACCCCATCCTGGTAGGAGGACGCGGTCACCAGCCTTCACCTGGGTAGGAACGATGACACCGTCCTTGTTTGGTGCACCGGGGCCGACAGCGATGACGGTGGCTTCAGGTAGGGGGTTGCTGGTAGCGGATTGGGGCAGGAAGATGCCAGCGGCGGTTTTCTGTGGGCAGCAAGGAAGAGTATGGATATAGGCATTGAATGGGGGATGTGCACAGCTTACATACCGTCTCGGGTTTGAAACGTTGAACCAAGACTCGGTCCAGTAGAGGCACAAGGGCCTTGATGGATTTGAAAGTCGCTTGAGCAGCCTAGGGAGAGAGTCAGAAACCGCGAGCTCAACGTGAGGACCAACGAGGAGAAGAGGTTGCTCACCATGGAGAACAGCGAGGAAGAAGGATGGAGGATGGAGGAGAACGGGGATGAGAATGGTTTGCAAATAAAAACCGACGCGTGGAATGTTCCCGATTTTTTGTATTTGGATCGGACAAATAAGGAGCGCGAGCACGTGAATCGTGTCAAAACTAAAAGCTGGGCTCGGTCTTAAAATAGAACACGCCTTGCTGTCTATCATCGCGTCAGGCAGCGTGCTCAGTCACTCGAAAGTGGACGCCCATTGCAGTTAGTCCAAAGGCTTATCTGTATGAATAATATTTTGATCTGATAGACCTTTCGCACTCATAAACTCTATGGAGAGAGCATATATTCTACACCTATACTTAATCTAATATCAACGATTTTTTCTCGAGAACTCCGAGTGCATGTACATGGATGACGAGATAAGGAAATCAGTACCTAAAAGAATAAGCAGATCCGCACGATAATATTCATCACGATGCAGCCCTTTGACAGCAGAAATCTACCCTGGTTCATTATAACTAATTTTACAGCCATCAGAGGTCATATAAGCCGAAGCTTTCACCTCATCCTTCAGACTCTCTTCCACCCATCCCATAGCATCCTTTCCCTGGTTCACAGGGCTGCATAAAATCATGTTTGGATCACATCATCCAGGGTGTCTTCGACTCCCGTACCGCAAGGTCTTTTGCCAGCCACTCGGCCATCAACCTGAAGTCTGCCCTGTATTTCCGAAAATTGGGGATCGGGCGCGGGCCCGCGGAGAGAGTAAGCATCAAATTAATCAATGACAGGTAGTCAGGGTGCAGGTCGATGATTTCAAGGGACTGGAGATGACTGTTAGCCACGAACAAAGCCTCAGACTTAGGGGACAATTTCCAGACACGGCCAGCCATTGCTTTACGACTTCGGATATTTTGGGACCGCGAAAGTCAGGGTGTGAGACCTCTACGGTAAAGGATGTCCAGAGAGAAGGGATGCTTAGCACAGCGGATCGCCACTTGCTGCAGACCTGGGTCAAAGAGACAGGCGCGGCATTGCGTTCCTGCTGAAATCTGAAAATGTATGCGGTTCAGCTCCGGTGGTGGTGTCACTGAATGAAAAGAGGAAGGTGGAAGTGTGCTGCTTTAGTTCGAGTGAATGTTGGAATATCTCGGTCAGAAGTTTGAGGGGGAAGTCATTAATATGCGTCTATTTGATCAAATGACTGTGAGTTTAGTAATATACAATGCCAGTGCTAAACGCACTCGGTTCGTTATTTTCAGTTTATGACTAGCAAAAAACTCTGCAGTGGGGATAAACGACTCCAAGGAGCAGGCCTGGGTCCTCTTTATACCAGTATCATCAAGACACTGTTGCCAATGCGTATATTACCCATTAAACTGGCAAGCACTTATGAATCAGAGGGTGTTCTCGGAATTATCTGGTTCCAGACAATAATATGGTATTATTCCGCACGTTACAAAAAAATCAAACACAATAAGTAGCTACTGAAAGGAAATTAAAACAACAAAGAGCATCCAACCAGTGCAAATCCGGAAAAAAAACATCAGCAGTTTCACAATTTACTTATTCTGACTTGTGCAAGCGTAAAAAAGCGTAAAAAAGCGTCAAAGCAAAAAGTTGAACAGTCCACGTTCAATTTTTGAAAAAGCAGGCTCCTCCTGGGCTTCAAGAAAGTTGAAAAAAGTAAGAAAAAGTGAGCACAAGCGAGTAAAAGCAGCTATTATAATGGATATTAGTAATCTACGTAGAATTGCCAGGGCGAGCCTTAACGAGACTAGGGAAATCAAACAAAATGGCACGGTTATGGTCCATGAATGAAAGGTTTCCCTGATATTCCTCATCTGCAATCTCAGCTGCTGGCTTTCCACTTTTGCAAGCCTCTAACAATGCCTTCCAGCGTGGCTCCTACTTCGTCAATCCGTATATCTATATCGACCATCACTGCCATGAATTTCTGTCGGATTAGCTATTTTTAGTATAATATGTAGTCCTTCAGTAGCTTTTTCACGCTTTGACGCTTTTTTACTTGCCGCAAGTCAAAAAAAGTAAAAAAGCGGACAAGTAAATTGTAAACTTGCTGATGAAGGCCCCGAAAATAAACTCCGTACTTGGGCCAGAGTTCCGACGTGGATTGACATCTGAAAGGCAGCCGAGGTGAGTCCTGAAATAAATTATTGCTGAACGTCAAATATGAGTCGATATAGCCTAAGGTAGCCGCAGGTAGGTATCGGTCAGACTACTCTGCAGGCGCATCCTTTCTCGCTTCTCACTACACAAAATCGTCTGCAAAGTCGTAACTGTAACTTTCAGCTCCAGCCATGTCATTCATAATTCAATGACAACCTATAGAGTATAGGTCGATGATTTTTGAAAGTACCGTTGATCGAGGACCACGGGCAACTGCACACTGGGATATTTTGGCGACAAAAGGTAACAAGAAAAGGAAAGGAAAGGAAAGAAATCAAAAAAAAATCAGGAAAGTATGAAAATGCGAAGGCATATGTACAAGTCGAATTGCAAAGGTATCAAAGTGATAAATGGTTACAAAAGCGAAGACGAAAGCGAAAGCAACAGAGAACTTGAAAACAATATCCAAGACAGGGTACGTACAAAACGAAAATAACATCAAATCCAAATTGAAACCAAAAACTGAAGACGAAGTCGAGAACCCCCCCCAAAAAACCAAAAACCAAAAACCAAGAAATTAAAAAAAATAATGATCAGGGTACGGCAGTATCCCAAAAAAGAGCCTCCATCAAGAACGTGTGTGGACGAGACGAGTGAATATGCAACACATAGACCCTTCCCCCAAAGAAAACAAATTGTCAAGATGCCCTGAGGCTTGCGTGAAGAAAAGAAGAGGACGCAAGACGCAAGATGCAAGACACAAAACGTGAAACGCAAGTCATCATCACCACCATCAACAGCAACAACCCTATCAACGACATTGCCCGCCCTCATCTTCAAGCTCAAGTCAAGCTCCCTCTCCTCCCCCCTCCCCTCCCTCCCCTCCCTCCCCTCCCACACCCCCCTCTCCTCCCACACAAACCTCCCACCCCCCACCCTCCCACCTCCTCTCCCACCCCCTCCCCTCCTCCAACTGCACCCGCCTCAATCTCCTCGCATACCGATTCCATCCAACAAGGTAATCTTTCAAGTCCTCCAGGTCGAGGTCCAAGTCTAATTCTGGTTCCGGTTCTCGTTCTGGGTTAAGTAGGGTACGAGTGTTGGATTTGGAGGTACCACCGCTGACGCTGACGCCGGCGTTGGCGTTGGTATTGGCATTGGTACCCGTGGCGGCAGCAGCGGTTGTACTACTGTTAACATGAACATGAACGTTAGGACTAGTGCTCATGGTCATGGTAGCTGTATAAGTGGTATTCCCATAGGGCGTCGTGAAGGTATTCCACGCCCATTGAGGTTGAGGTTGTGGTTGTGGTTGAGGTTGAGGTTGAGGATGAGGATGTGCATTGGGAGAAAGTTGGTTTTGATCTTGGTTTTGACTTTGACTTTGATTTTGATTTTGATTTTGGTCTGGGGTCAGAAAAGGCTGATTTTGATTTTGAGAAGGAAGAGGCAGCGGTAGCGGTTGTAGCGCGAGAAGAGCAGACACAGGATGAGCTGAACCAGCCAGAGGAGGAGGAGGAGGAGGAGGAGGAGGAGGAAAAGGCTGATAGTGCTGCTGTGCGTGCGCGTGCGCATGTGGATAGGGCGGGAACAGCTGTTGATGTTGATGCTGGTGAGCCAAGTATTGGAGATGCTGATGGGCTGCGTGCTGGTGAGGCGTATGCTGATGCTGGTGATGATTATGCTGATGGTAAGCTGGGTGCTGATGATGCTGATGCTGAAGAGGCGGATGAGGCGGATGCTGGTGTTGATGAGCCAAGTGCTGGTGATGCTGATGAGGCGTATGTTGATTCGGGTGCTGGTGAGCATGCGGGTTCAGATGCTGGTTCAGATGCTGGTACTGGTTCAGAGGCCCATGCGCTTGCGTTTGGGTTTGGGTTTGGTTCTGTGCCTGCGTTTGGTTCTGCCCTTGTAATGGACTCTGCACCTGCGTTTGGTTCAGCAATTGAGACGGCACCTGCCCCTGCCCATGAGCTTGAGCTTGAGCCTGCAAATACAACTGCAAATTCGCATTCGCATTCGCATAAGAGTGCGGGTGCGGGTGATATGATTGTTGGAGTAAACTTTGCTGTTGCTGTTGTTGTTGTTGATACGGCGTCATCATCGTCATGGGCGTTGTCGTCGGTGACGTGAGGGTGGGCAACGGAGACGCAGGCCACCCCGCCCCCGCCCCCGCCCCAGCTGCAGCCGACTGAGCACTCATACTCAAATTCAAATTCGTATCCACAGCACGCGTAGAGGCGCATGCAGGGTCCGGGATGATGGTGAGTGTGTGCAAGTGGGCGAGTTTGGGCAGGATTTCGGAGCCGAGGGTGACGAGGAAGTTCTGTGGGTTTGGGTTAGTGATGTGGAAAGAGGAAGAAGGGAGGGAGAAGAGGAGGGAGAAGGGAGGTAAATGTGTAATGGTATGGAAAGGAAAGAAGGAAAAAGGAAAGAAAAGAAAACAACATACCCAAGGCAACTTCCCCAACCCATACCTCACCACCAACGTGCTCAACAGCGGAAACAGCTCCCGAATCGCATAGAGCACCTCCACATCCCACTTGCGCATCTGCACCTCCAACACCCTCATCGTCCTCGGGAGCTTCTCCAATCCATGAACGAGCGCAGACACTTCCGCCGGGACGTTCATCGTCAAATGCGTGAGCGGCGCAACAGCGAGCTCATCCTCTCCAACCGCACGAGACTGGGGCCGAGGCTGGGGCTGGGGCCACCAAGTAGCAAACGACAGCGGACCTTTATACTTCCACACGCCCCTAATCGGAATATAAACCCCACCCACAACCTGCTGCTCCGACAGATTATGATGGTCCACAATCAACGCAACCCTCACATCCGGGGCGCAACGATCTGTAAACACCACCAGCGCATCGACGAGATCTCTAGTGAGAAACGGCATCACCACCTCCAACTGCGTGATATTCGTCAACCGCCAGAGATTATTCGCGTACATGATCGCGCGGGCGGACGTCCACGCCAATGAGAGGGTGTGGATATTCGGGGCGAGGAGGAGGTGCAATGGGTGGTTCGGGTCATCTTCAGTTGAGAACCCGCCGATGCCGAGGTCGGTGGGGAAGGCGAGCTTGTGTAGGAGGAGAGAGGTGAGTGGGAGAGAGGTGAAGTTGAATGTGGGAGCGGGGGCATGTGTGGCGTGGGCGGTGTGGTGGTAGAAGGGTGTGGCGAGGGGGATGAAGGTGCAGTCGGTGATGCTCAAGGAGCGTAGGGAGGGTAAGGAGGCGAGGACGGTGTAGGTATAGGGCGAGAGCGCTGTTCCGTCCAGAATGAGCTCGTGTAGCATGGAGAAATGCTGTAATTGGGCGTGTATCCTGTCATGCAAGCGCATTTCTTCTGTCATCTAGGGGGGTAGAATCAGTAAGGAGCGATAACATGAGCCATATAACATACATAAAACCAATGACCTTTCGAGCAAAAGTCAAAACTGATCCCAATAGCCACTTTGCGAGGGAGAGTGACCAAGTCGCTGGATTTCCACGCGTCCAAATTGCGTTTCGTAGACTCAAATTTACCCCATCGTATCTCTCTAAGCAACGGCTTGCGAGCAAGAACACGAAAACGCTGGCATGTCCGAGCCAATACGGCAATTTGGGCTGCAGAAGACAAGTTCTCGAAAATGGAGATCCATATATCGTCTGGGATGAACTCGGGGTCGAACTCTTTGGCCATTGGGGTGGTATGAAAGGAGAGAAATTCCGAGATAGCCGTAATCTAAAGGACGATGAGAGAAGGAAAGGCGAGGAGAAAGGAACGAACAGAAGCAGAACAAGGGCGGGATGTTTGTTGATATTATTTTTAGAATTCGTCTAAGCGTTGCATCATTCATGAATGGTGTGCAACTATACTTAGAATGTAGCTCAAGGACTTTTGGAGACCACAAAGGTATGTAGAGAGTAATCAACCTATGTATATGAACAATATTCAAATAACAATTATTCATGGATCACTGGCAGAGTCTTAATATCCGAGAAATGTCCCTCCCCAAGTCCCTTTCCGCCAATGCGCCCGGGTCTAACTTGAAATTTGGCTCCAATGGCAATGCCATCGAATCGGAATCGTCGCTAGAACTCGTAGTTAATAAGAAGTAGTCCGTGATATTCTGTACTCCTGTACATCTCATCTCATTCCTCCAAACTATAATACAATTCCCTGTGTTAATTGTACAACTTGGCGCATTCCATGCTGTCCGTCCTGCGCCTACGAGCATTACTCGTCTTCAGAATCTGCGGACGAATTCCAGGTCCTGATAGTCTCCTGGGACAAAGCCATCCTCCTACAATAAATCCCATAATCAGTACTCGCCGTCCGCGAAGACGCCAGCGAAACCTGCGAAAGCATTAAACTATCCACGTCGAACACATGGCTGCTGCTGCTCAGCGGCGAAATATTGAGCCTCTCCATATCCCACTCCTCCGATGTGTCACCGTTTGAATTTAGCTCCGTTGGTAATTCCAGCGTGTTGTCGCTGGACAGCTGCGAACTTTCAGGACTCGTACTGGATGTAAATTTGCTCTCGTCGTGATAGGATCCTAGAGCATTTCAACATCACCTCAATCCACTCATCGCGCTCTTTGTCACTGTCTGCACATAAAACGTGCCGTGCGACTGTAACTGTAGTGTCGGGCCTGCTATTACTCTCGATGATGAGGAGCGCGTGGCGGTACTCGTGTAGACTTGCATTAGAACCTGCCAAGGCTTGAGTTTGGCGTCCAAATTGGCCGCCGACAAGGTTGATGCAGCCTAAAAGGGTGCCTCCAGGCTAGAAGATGTAGTATATATTGAAAAAAAAAATCATTCGAGTCCGACTAGGTCATAAAATAGCAAGGTAGATAATTTAAAATCTTACAGAACTGTAATAGCGCAATATTGGACTGTCATCTAGAACGAGATACCGAGTCTTCCACTTGCCAAAATTCTTTCCTCGTTTTGTGAGGGGTCCTTCCTTGTGCGCTATGTACGTCTTCGCGATATTTTTTTCTGGAACAACATTCGTCGTCAAGAACGCGATGATCCCGAAGCTGTGTTTGACGGGAAGTTGAATCAGAGTATGGAAGTAGTTTCGAAGCACAATCTATAGTAGAGCAAATATTCAAATATCTTGATAGTGAGCTGGTCCCTCACCCTTCTTTGATCACCTTTAACGGGTGCATTATCCTTCAACAACTTCGCATCAAGAAGCTCGGGTATTTTATAATAATGCCAATCACTCCTAATGCTCTCGCGCATCCGCCAATCTAACTGGGCGATTTCCTCATAATACTTTTCCACTCCCCAACCGTTATAACCCTGTTTTAGTCGCCAATATCCTGGATCCACGTGAATGACGAAGGAGAGTGATTCTCTGGCGCTTTTGAGGTGAATTCGTGAGTGAGGCACGGTTATCGTGGTGTATGGGAGGTTGGAGAGTAATTGCTCAATGGTGTCGATATCGACGCCGGATGTTTGAAGCCCGCCGGGAAGCGTCGCTTCCAAGTTATGCTCTATCACATGCGGGTTGTCTCGAGATTGTGAGTCAGCAACAGAAATCCCTTCCACCTGAATCTTCAAAGCGGAAAGACGCCTCGGTCCTATGGAGTATGTTGCGAGTGTTCAAGAAGGTGATGATAGGGAGGTTGAGAGTCGGACCAGTAGATAAGTAACTGGCAAGTGATCAGCAAGTAAGCAGTGCTATGGAAGCGCAAATACCCAAATATGGCTTCCTAGCTATGTTGTCAGTCATCACTTATGCCTAAACGAATTAAGCTGGCAGTTGGGAGTTGACATCGGGGGTCTACGTTACACCTAGGCTCTACACTTGAAACCAGCTTACATGAAGCATCTTCGGTAATGCACGGAAACACGCCGCACTTGAAAGCCGTGAGGACGGTGAAAATGAGGTTGGAAGGGCAAATAGAAGGAGTGAGATCTCACGATCTCCCTTTCTTCCTTTCTTCTTGCGATTTGTCGATTTATTTATTTATTCGGCCGCCACAACAACCAGTATCCAGCCGCCTCTGGGCAGCGGAAAAAAAAAATGAGGCACTGGTATGTACTCGATTTAAATGCCAGTGCCCCCTTGTCTGCACGTCAATATTACTTACGAGACCTCATCATCTTCCAGCATCCGTCATTCATTCTTGGATCAATCATGAATGCATGACTGCTCACGCATTCTATGGGATCACAATGTAATTATGCATACCGCTGAGATCTCGCCATGACGCGGAAATTGGCATATCTGAAGGTAAGACTAAAGAAACATCGACAGTAAATAAAATACAAACAAAGCAAAGATGGTATAGCAGCGTAGTGGAGACTGGTAAAAAGGGTCTGGTGGTAATACAAGACGTCAAGGTGAAATCCGTGGCTATAAAATTCAGAAATTGAGCCAAACAATATAAAAGGGAAACATAGCTACGACGCAAGTCTCTCCTTGAATAAGAAAAATCGGGTGAAAAAAAATTTGTGTCGGGGCGGAATAATCGGCGAGGTCCCACCTGTAAACCTTCGCCTGTCTACATATTTTTCTTCCACCGAAATGGCTGGTCATGAGCCTAAGAAAGATAGGACATGAGAACACAATATGAAATTAGAGACTAGTTCAAGAATATGAAAAGGCGGAGCTCACATAATAGGGCTAAAGAGAGCACTTGAAGATAAACTGGTAGAGTTGCTCTAGGAAAAGTCGGTCCTGAGACTCAATCGGCTTTGTCGTGACAGCGTCCCGAAGTTCAGCCTGAGAAGCATTGTGCGCACGGTAGTTACCTTCCCTGCGCACATTGTTGTAGGTACAGAGGAAGTCAACAGCGTCTCTCGAAGGGCAGTATTGGATGTTTGCCTGCACCAGTGTTCGCATGATCACATCCGTCAGATCATGCGTACTTCGATTGCCACGGAAGTCATCCCAAGACCTGCTTTGCGTGATCTCAAGCACTCTTTGGCAACCAAGGTCCAGAAGGATGCGAAGGTGGAGAGGGACCAACTTGACAGTGAGCTAAGGCAAAAAAAGGGGGATATAAACAATGTTCATGAACTATTTGCAGCCTTCGTACCTCAGAAGTGAACTTGAGACTGTCCGTGAGTTCTTTTTTGTCCTTTTTCGATTGCTCCCTTAGCTCCTTCATTACGTCGTCCTGTGCGCTCTTTTCTGTTGCTCGCTCCTCCTCGAGCCTCTCTTGCTCAGTTATGCGTTCTTCCCTCTCTTTCTTGACTGCGGCTTTGCGTTCCTCCCTCTCTTTCTTCAACTCCTCCTCGTGCCTCTTCTGCTCAGCTTGGCGTTCCTCCTTCTCTTTCTTCAACTCCTCCTGCATCTTTGCCACGGCCGTTTGTAGGGCCATGAGAAGTTCTATTCATGGGTATGTGAGGGTCAAAAACCAGCGATATAAAGTAACCCGACTTACCGGTCGAAGTGGGCGGTTCATCCTTCTTTTTCTTCAGTTCCTCGACCTCGTCGTTCAGTGCAATCCAACGTTGGCCTGTTGCTGTGGCGTCTGCAGGGCGCACTGTGATAGTAAGACCATTGGTACCACCAATGCTGAGGATATCTGCAGATTGGTTAACTAGAATGGAAGAGTCATGTAAGACATAAAAAAAGCAGAGCCGTTCAATGATTTCACACCTGGCGGATAGTATTTGAGTTGCATCTCATCCACTGTGAGAGGCGGGTCGAATGAGTAGTTCTTGTTGACTTTGTTGACAAGCATTTGCGACAACCTTGCCACTATTTGTTCGACTGGTGCCGACTTGTTGCATGAGCTAGTGACAGTTGTGAATGAGTCCGACCAAATTGCTTTCACTGGGACCCCCATGGTAGTAAATGAAAGAATGCGAGGCCGGCTCTGGACAAAGAAAAACACATATGTATCACCGACTATCGAAATCAATCGATTATCGATTATCGATGGCGGGCTCAATTCGGTCATCGGTCACGCGAAGCCCCTCTCTCTCGCTTCTCTCTCTCAGCAGATGTGGCACGTTGAGGTGTTCAGAGAGCTCGTTATGTACTCCTAGATTCTATTTCAAGTCACTGACCATTGTGTTTTGCAGGAAGTTTTATTTTCAGAAATGTCGCCTTGCACCTCTTCCCAGGCCAATTTTCTTCGCTGGCGTGAACGTGGTCCGGCCCTAGATGCCAAGGCAAGGCGTCAAGCATCAAGCTTCAAGGCCGACACATGTGCTACCGTCCCTACCCAGTGTCACTACGTGTATATTCCAGTTGGGTCTAGTTCAGCAGCCTCTTTTCGGACACAACTCGCATTGGCTGTGCCTTCGGACTAAGGGCAGTATGTGATTCCAGAGTTGTTCTTACACTTTTATCTCTTCGTAGTCTATCGGCCTTGGTCTTGGTGAGTTGATAGTTTTATATTGACCAATACTTTGACTAAGCAATACCAGGCTGCTGCCTCAATCGTACAATTCCCTGCCATAATCGTACAACTTGGCGCATTCCATGCTTTCCATCCTACGCCGATGAGCATTACTCGTCTTCAGAATCTGCGGATGAATTCCAGGTCCTGATAGTCTCCTGGGACAAAGCCATCCTCCTACAATAAATCCATAATCAGTATTCGCCGTCCGCGAAGACGCTAGCGAGATTGCGAAAGCGTCAAACTATCCATGTCAAACACACGGCTGCTGCTGCTCGGCGGCCCAATTTCAGGCCCCTCCACATCCCAATCCTCCAGTGTGTCTATACATAAAACATGACGTGCGACTGTAACTGTAGCGTCGGGCCTGCTATTACTCTCGATGATGAGGAGCGCGTGGCGGTACTCGTGTAGACTTGCATTAGAACCGCCTGTCGAGGCTTGAGTTTGGCGTCCAAATTGGCCGCCGACAAGGTTGATGCAGCCTAAAAGGGTGCCTCCAGGCTAGAAGATGCAGTATATATTGAAAAAAAAATCATTCGAGTCCGAGTCGGTCATAAAATAGCAAGGTAGATAATTTGAAATCTTACAGAGCTGTAATAGCGTAAATATTGGACTGTCATCTAGAACAAAATACCGAGTCTTCCACTTGCCAAAATTCTTTCCTCGTTTTGTGAGGGGTCCTTCCTTGTGCGCTATGTACGTCTTCGCGATATTTTTTTCTGGAACAACATTCGTCGTCAAGAACGCGATGATCTCGAAGCTGTGTTTGAGGGGAAGTTGAATCAGATTTGAAAATAGTTTCCAAGCACAATCTATAGTAGAGTAAACATTCAAATATCTCGATAGTGATGCTCATCCCTCACCTTTCTTTGATCACCTTTAACGGGTGCATTATCCTTCAACAACTTCGCATCAAGAAGCTCGGGTATTTTATAATAATGCCAATCACTCTTAATGCTCTCGCGCATCCGCCAATCTAACTGGGCGATGTCCTCATAATACTTTTCCACTTCCCAACCGTTATAACCCTGTTTTAGCCCCCAATATCCTGGATCCACGTGAATGACGAAGGAGAGTGCTTCCCTACCGTTTTTGAGGTGAATTCGTGAGTGAGGCGTGGTTATCGTGGTGTATGGGAGGTTGGAGAGTAATTGCTCAATGGTGTCGATATCGACGCCGGATGTTTGAAGCCCGCTGGGAAGTGTCGCTTCCAAGTTATGCTCTATCAAATGCGCGTTGTCTCGAGATTGTGAGTCACCAACGGAAGTTCCTTCCATCTGAATCTTCAAAAGCGGAGAGATGCCTAGGTCCTATGGAGTATCATGCGAATGTTCAAGAAGGTGATGATAGTTTTCCCATTAGGCGGCGCTATGGAGGCGCAAATACCCAGATATGGCTTCCTAGCCATGTCGTCGGTCGTCACTTACGCCTAAACGAATTAAGATGGCAGTTGGGAGTTGACATCGGGGTTCTAAGTTATACCTAGGCTCTACACTTACAGCTAAATCCAAAACCCTCTGCACCTCCGTAAATTTTGGTTCGCCCGCCTCTGTTTGTATAAACAACCGTTTATAGTGGTCAGCGGATCGAAGACGCAATCTCCGCAGTCCACTTATTCTTTCCCGCCAACAACCACCCCTTAGCCTCTCCGTCGTGCTGTCGACACAATATCTTCATGGGCTTCGCAATATATCGACCCATCCTCTCAGCAACGACGATGTCATTACCCTGTATATTCAAGGCTGTCAGTAGTAGTACACGAATACAATGAACCACGGTGGGGTAGTGTGGTGTAGAAACCCCACAGGACTCCAACCGCCTCGCCAAAGATGGTCATAGCGACGCGCTAATGACGCAAGGCCTGCCTAAAACAGTTGTTTATACAAAGCCAGGCGCACACAGAAGTGAATTTTGGAATGTGCATAGGGTTTTGGATTTAGCTGTAATCCGTGTAGTACATCGTCTAACCTAGAATATATTGATTACAAGTAATAAAATAAATACGCGAACAGATACAAATGCCCTCCTTCATGCTGTAAAGGCAGAAAGGAAACAAATTGAAGGAGGCACACAATAACATGTGTAACCCACTGCAAAGAACCCCGGAAAAAAATTACATAGACCAAACTAAACTAGAAGAATATAAAGTGTTTACTTTTCTTGTCTTGATGATCCACGTCCAGGTCCGCATCGCCTCTTCTCACTAGCTTAAATACCCATCGAGCTAACCCATCAGCACCGACCTCCTCCACTCGTTTCAGTTCGTATCCTAGAGCACGCGGTAACAGCTTCGCCCAAATAACCCAGTACAGAGCTCCCAGGCCAAAGACACACCAGCCTGCTACAGCGTGCGTCCAATAAGGCAGACTGTTGTAGGGTTGGGCGCCAGCTGGGGGTCTGATGAGGGGGACGATGAAGAGGAAGACGTTGGCAGCGCCAAAGAAGAATGCGGCACAGACAGCTGGGATGGTGAGGAGTTCTTTTGGCCATAAGGGGTAGGGGAAAAAGTAGAGGAAGACGAGGCCGAAGGATATGGCAGCGTTGATGATGGAGAGTGGATACGAGATCTACAGGAAATGGCGAGATTAAAGGGAAGAAATGGAGGACAGAAAAAGAGACATACGACGTTGATGACGAAGTTGTAGGCATCGCCTGGAGGAAGAGCGAAAATGACGATAAGGCAGATAGCCCAGTCTGAGAGAGGTAAATATATCAATAAACTAAGATAAAAGCAACCCAGAAGAGAACGTACGAAGAGCGAGTCCGGCAAGAGGGGCATTGAAAGGACGATTTGAGCCCCAAAATTTGCTGAAGGGAAGGACACCTTCCCTTCCAAGTTCTTGGTTCACTCGTCCTTGAGAGAAGATCTACGACGATACAATGTTAAACCTGACCAAGCTCAGTAAATTGTAGGAGAAAGGACGAACCACAGACAAAACATTTCCCAGCGCTGACATTGCTACGAAGACCGACAAGGCCCGCTCAGCGTTAGGGCCGTACACGTTCCTAAACAGCAGGGCGGCAACTAGCCGTCCTGAACCGGTAATTTCTTCTTTAGTCGCACCAGCAAAGTATGCGATGTTGGCGAGCATGTAGAGAATAGTGACAACGCCGATAGCTAGCGGACCCGCGATACGCACTGTCCGCTGAGGGTTCTTAACTTCGGAAAGAGCATAATTGACGTTACTGAATCCAATATAGGACCAGATGACCTGAGGGAAGCATGTCAGAATACGAAAGGAAAAGAGAAAGGGGCACCAGGGCTTACATTATATAAACTTAAGCAAAACGAAGATGCACCAGCAGTGGTGCCTTCAAAAGCATTCGTGAAATTGTGGGGCTTCGGCACTTTCATGTGGCCGCCCAAGGCGACAAAGCCGGTGATGATGACGAGGATAAGAACGAGAATCTTGAAGATACCGAGGAAGTTTTGGAGTCTGAGACCCCATTTCATCGCCGTGCCGTGAATAAGCAACGCGAATGTGATGCAAGCGAAACCGACGAGACGGAGGGTCCAACGTGTAGGATTGACGTTAGCAGCGAGGAGGATGTATTCGCCAAATACTAAGGAGTTTCCCGCTGCCCATGCTGTATAGATGGATGAGTAAGGGAAACAAATGACTGGCGAAATAGTAACTGACCTAGTAGCACACCATTGGCGGCGTACATGGATGTAATAAGGAATTTGGGTTTTCTGAAGAGGTATTCCAGGTAATTCTTTTCTCCACCGTTCTTGGGTATAGCCTGGCAGGGATGAAATCAGCATGGCAGAAATCATAGAATATAAAGAACGCGACGTACTGAGCCCCAGGATATATAAACTTGCATTCCCGCTGCTGCGATGATTGCTCCAATAACCCACATAAATCTGCGGACATCGACGACTTGGTATAAGAAACATAATAATTTACGTGATGGAAACTCACAATGAAAGTCCAACACTCCCGCTCAGACTAAGAATTGAACTGGGCGTCGCGAACACACTGATGACGAGGCAGTCAACGAATGGTCAAAACAGGATAAAGGCAGATGCAACTTACCCAGTACCGATTATACGATTGAAAATGATGAAGACAGCAGAAAAGAGGCCGATCTGCCGCCGTTCAGGAACTCGAACATCATCTTGAGCCTCAATGGGATCCTCCAGGTCGGCGGCGGTATCCACAACCTCCCTTTTCGAGTCGTTGATAGAGTCCGTGTAGGACTTGTCGTTTGAGGAAGACATCAAGATCGCCTATTGGTTGGGGTCGTAAAAATTTTAGCGCCGAGGGGAAGGTACAGCAGCCAGAGCCTTTCTGGTTTAAGTAGGAAATGCGCTGGCCAGCTGGTCGTAAAAATGAAAAGACGCCAGGGGTAAAATACGGGAAAAAAGGTGAGAGGATGAGCTCACTCGCCCTTGGAATGGCGAAGTCGAGGTAGTCGTGCTTCTTTTCGATTGCATCAGGATGGCGAGCTCGGGTCTTTCGGTTGCGAGCTCGGAGCGGTGAAGGGATATGTGGTTGTCCCGGCGGAATTGGGTACAACCGTTGATCGACATCTAATTTTGGCTCAATATTTGTCACCCCAGACCGAAATAAACACTCTGCGGCCTCTTGGCATGACAGTGCTGCTCGGCACTGTCTCTGTACCTGACAGCCATCTTGTGCGCCAAGTTCCAACTCTCCAGGCGTTCGCACTGGACTCTCCTAGATTGCACTAGTCATAGGGAGATTTTCGCTACGTTCGAGCTCTCTCTGTTGTAACTGCCCCTGATCACTTGTGCGTCGCTCTTGACACCTTTCCTTTTGGCGACCCTTCCCATGCAACCTTTCTATGGTTTCCTGAGTCGAGGCGCTCCGCACAAAACTGAACTCGCCAGTACTGAATACTACTCCGACGCATTCTCAAGAGACGTTGTCTTGGGGAATGGAGCAACAACATGCTGCTGGCTTCTTTGCCCCTTGGCTCGTTTTCCTTCCGCTGGATTGCACGTCGCGATTTGAAAATTGAATCTGTCGTTTTTTTTTTTTTTTTTTTTTTTTTTTTTTTGAAACATTTTTACGCCTCTGGAGGGTGGGCCCTCACCTTGGCTTTGTATCTACATGTAGTGCCTAATACACAAATCTTGCGGTCCCGCCACCTTTCGCCCCGTATCCGGCTGCCATTGAGCTTTTGCACCTCCCGGGGCGCATACGTCCCCGTGCTAGAGGCCCGGCTGATCCACAACCGTTTGCAGCTCCTCCGGCATTTGTGATTTGGCACTATGAGTTGGTCGTTTTTCTTGATCTTGCTGATGTTCGTATTTTTCTGCTTGCGCACCCGTCTGCTTTCGCAGAAGGCACGATGAGAGTTGGGTGTTGGCCTTGGTGTCTGTTCGTGTTGATTACTGTCTTCCCTTTCGATGTTCTTGTCTTCCTGTCCAACCTCATTGTGGATCGGGTGATTTGAATTGTAAGGGTGTTTTGTGATTTATAAGAGGGTGTGAGGTTTGCTTAAGTGTCCGGGTCGCTTTCTTGGTCGTCCGTGCTGTTATTGACATTGCGTTGTAAGATTGAGGGGTCGAAGTCTTTTAGTCGGCGTGTCTTGGCGAGGAATTTGAGGAGTGCCTTTGATTTCTTCGGGTCTGCTAGTATTTTCGAAAGTCGGGGTCGATCGTTCTTGAGTTCGACCAATAGTTCTTGCCTCTGCTGACGGTACGCTCTGCATTCGAAGATGACGTGTTCTACGGTTTCCCTGGCTCTGGTGCCACCCCATCGTTCGCAGCATTTGGGGCATTTGTCGGTCGTCGATTTGTTGATCCTATGTAGATATGCGTTCAGCGGTATGTGCCCTGTATGTACTTGGAACAGTAAACTGGATTGGGCTCTGTTCAGCTTATCTGTTATAGTCTTCCGGAATTTTGCGAACGGGAAGTCGGGGTCGATTTCGTCAAAGCGGGTCTTTCTCGGGGAGGTATTCCATTTGTCCTTCCATAGTTCCTTGAGCTCTTCGTGATAAGTCCGTTTTTCCGCTGCCGTGCTGGTTGGCAAAGGGTTCCGTAAGAGTGGCGGGAGGTCGTCCTCATTGCTGCTGTCCCCGCTTGCTGCTTCCTTGGCCTGCTTGTCCGCTTCTTCGTTGCCGTCGACGTCTGTATGGCCAGATATCCATTGTAACTTGATCTTGCCGGGTATCTGTTTTGCTATGGATATCATTTCCATCAGTAATGTCTGCCCTGTTCTCGGTTTCGGGTGCTTAGCTGAGATGATGACGGGTTGGCAGTCTATGTATATGCTGATTCTGTCTGATGCTGTAGTTCCGGCTTTCTTGAGTAACCACATGGAGAGGAGGCCGCCTACCAGTTCCGCATCATACGTCGTGTGTGAGGTGGTGTCACCGAGAGTGCATCTGAGCGAGGCTATTGGTTCGTTGTTGTTCTTTCTATATAGGACTGCTGCTGCCCCGATTCCGTCGTCATGCCCTGAGCCGTCAGCGAAGACCTTGTAGTGGCTTGGGTCATCGTGTTCGTTTTTCATTGATTCTTCACGGTTCACTGCGATTGTCGTTTCGAACGGGGGGCAGTAATCTGGGGCAGTCGTGGCCGGTTTTATCTTCTCGAACTTTGTTGGGTCGATCTCGAATATTCGAAGGAGTTCGTCGATTGGGGCTTTGTGTCTTCGTGGCGGGGAGCGGCTTGCGTTGCGGACTATGCTGTAAAGTGGATGAGTTCGTGGAAGCGAAGCCATGCGTACCGTGGCTCTGTGGCAAATTTTCTGTAGTGCTAGGTCAGTTGGCAGGAGCCCTGCGTGCGCGTCGAGTAGGTCTGTTGGTGTTGACCGGATGCCTCCTGTGATCGCTAAAGTGGCTATTCGCTGTATTTTTGTGAGCTGTCTGAGTGCTTTTACTGAACCTATGTTGTGTCGATATCCTAAAGGTTTGGTCGGCGGAGTGTACCAGATATCGAGGCCATATGTCATCTTTGGGAGCACCGTTGCTATGTACAGTTGCTTCATTAGTTTCGTGCTTATGCCTGTGGTCGGTCGCGTGAGTCGACGGAAGTTTAGAACCCAGTTAGTTGCCTTTTCTGTGGCTTGTTGCAGGGTGTGTCGTCCATCGAAGTTGACTGTCGACATGTAGCCCTAGGTATTTGAAGCTCTTTACCTCCTCTATGAGTTGTCCGTCTAGCTCGAGGCGGGGGTTCCCATTCTCGTCACCGTTATCCTGGCTCCTTGTGGCGTGCATCACTACCGATTTGGTGATTTCGAATTTGGAGTTGTGTGTATAGCTCCAGTCTAGCCCGCCGTCCCTCCTGTGCATTATTTCGGAGAGCTTATCCGTGGTGTCGTCGAGGGTGTCACCTATGGCTAGGATTGCCACATCGTCTACATAACCTATTGCGTCTTCGTCCTCGTCGTGGTCGACTAGTTCCAGAAGCCCTGCGTTGTAGATGATATAGAGAATCATTGAGAGGGGGTCGCCTTGGCCGATGCCATTGTCGATGTTGATCAGTTCTGATATGAAGTCGTCGAACCTTAGCCTAGTTTTCCTGTTTGTCAGTAGGTTCGTTATTAGCTTCACATATACTTCTGGGATTTTTCTGCAGCGTAGGTTGTGGATGAGCTGGTCGGTTACTGCGTTCGGGAAAGCACCTTCGACATCGAGGAATAGTATTGAGGCGACCCTTGCCTTGTCTCCACGCTTCCTTGATTCTGCTGGTCAGATAGTGCACTGCATCGGTGGTCGTTCGCCCGGGCCTGCCGCCAAAGTGCGTGTTCGGAGGAGGTTGTGTTGTTCAGCTAGATGGCTGATTCCTCTGCGATGATTGCGGTCATGACTTTTGCTATCGTGTTGAGTAGGGCGATTGGACGGTACGCTTTGGCTATTCCGTAGTTGGGTTTCCCAGGTTTCCTGAGCACCACTGTGGTGAAGATTTTCCAGTCTTCATAGTATACTCCCAGTTCGAGTGTAGCCTGAAAGATAGCTGTCAGATAATCGATTAGTAATGTCATGGCTTTTTTGTAAGACGATGTTTGGGATCTCATCTGGGCCGCAAGCTTTGTACGGAGAGAGCCTGAGGACGTGGCGTTCGACTTGTTGTTTCGTGATCGGGGGTGGTCTTGGCAGTGGTTCCGGGTAGTCGTAGTTTTCCCGGTACGTGCGATGAGTCTGGTGCTGGAGGGAAGAAGGAGGTTGCGAAGATTTTAGCCTTGTCGTCGTTACTGGTGATTTCGACGTCTTCTTCGTACTCGTTTGTGGTCCTGAGGGTTGGAATTCGAGGTCTGCCGCCGTCGCCGATGGGATCCCGGATGTATCTGTTAGCCATCCATAAATCCCTCGTGCTTGCCTCCAGTAGATATTCGCTCCAGTTGTCTCGTTTTGCCTGTTGGACCGCTTTCGCAAAGTCGTCCACTGCTTTTCTTTTTCTCGGCGTGCGAAGGGTGGTCTGCGATTGCCCGGTGGCGGAATGAGGTGCTGCTGACGGCGTTCTTGCTTTTTCTTAGTGGCTTCGAGGTCCGCTCGTCCACCACCTCTTGTGTTCCGGAAGGGGCCTTGTCTGCTTATCCGTGTTCTGATGGTGTCCTGGATTGTTTCCGTCAGTGCTTTGACTGCCGAGTTGTACTCAGCTTCTGTTTTTAGCTGCCTGGCTGAGGGATGTCATCGAGTCTCGCCGCAAGGTTCTTGTTGAAGTCCGTCCCAGTCAGCCATACGGAAGTTGTATTGCGGGAGTTCTTTTGCCGATCGCGTGTTCCAGTTCGAGGTCCGCTTCGATAGGGAAGTGGTCGGTTTTGGCAGGCTTTGCTCCGTGGTCCACTTCGCATCTTGAGAATCTGTCCAGGGTGTGCGCCGTGCAGAACATGTTGTCCGGCCGGGAGTATTTCTTTGATACCATATGTTTGTAGAGTTGGGATGCCTTTTGGAAGCGCCATGACCATGCCGTATTGTCCGAGCATGTCGATTAGGTTCTCTGCTGCGGCCAGGGCTTCCCGCGTGAATAGGTGGTCGTCTTCGTCCCGGTCCCACAGAGGGTGATGTCTGTTGAAATCGCCTCCCCATAGCATGTGGTCGTTGGCGGATGCACATATCGTCGGGCCGTTGGACTCGATGTACTGCTGGAGTTGCCGTTCTGCTGAGTTGTCGTTGCCAGGGTTGTAAATGTTGAATATGGATAGCCTCCCATAGTCGCCGTTGAGTTGAATCGCTGTGATATCGTTCGTGTCCGGGATGGGGATCACCTTCCATTGTCTCGTGCTGATTTTCTTGTTTACCCAGATGCCCGATCTTACCGTGGTCTGTAGGGTTCTTCTCCCGCCTGGGTACACCTGTCGGAAGTATGAGGGTGTCCTTATGTTGCCATACTTTGTTATATGTGGTTCCTGTATTAAAATTATATCGTATTTCTCTGCCAGCTTACCGTTTATGAGTTCTAAGTGCGCAGTTTTGATTTATTGAGGTTGATCTGTAGTAAACGAAGGGTTTTTAATGTCAGTTGCTCCTCGGTATTTCGTGGGTTCATTTAGGGGGGCGTCGCTTGGTTTTCTGCATTGTCGGGTTGGTCTCTGAGGTCGTTGGGGTTGATGAAATCCTCCCATATTCCGCGGCCTAGCGTTCGTTGGCTCCCTATCGCTGGCGAATGCGCTCCCTGGGAGGGATCTCGTGGTGGGGCTGACGGCTCTCTGTCCCATGTTCGTCGTTCCAGGGTCGTCCGCCGGGTCCAGCTTCCTGCCATTGTTGTCGTCGTTCCCTCTGATTCCCCTTCTGGAGGACTATGTTTGCGGTCTGTTGGTTGTTTTGCCATCTGTAATCCGGGGTGTCGTTGTTCGATTTCGTCCTGTTCCAGGTCCATGGAGCGTCTGTCGGGATGAAGGGGTAGGCATTCTCGGGATTTGATCTGTCTTTATCAGCGAGTTTGCGAAGAAAAACGGGCAGTCGCGATCGTAGCTTGCGTGATCATCTGTTTGGCATGATACGCAGTACCTTGTTTCCTCGTTCTGGCACTGGCTCGTGCGGTGTCCTTTTTGCCCGCAGTGTCCGCATGTGTCGTCTTTTTGTACGCATTCTCTGGCGAAGTGGTTCCAGCCTTGACACTTGAGGCATCGTATCGGTTCCCTTTTGCATTTATCTACCTCGAGTTTCTTGTTGGCAATGAAGAGCCCTAAGGCCAAGATCCTGTTGGCTTCGTTAGCGTCAGTTATCGTGAGTATTATATGGGCAAATCTTTGGGTGGGGGTTCTTCTCTCTATGGGTTTCGCCCATCGCATTGCCGAAATGGTTCCGTCTTGCAGGTTGTTTGCCTCCTGTACTTCCTTGATGAATTCATCGTCTTCTGGGGTTGCTGTCAGCAGTGCGAATTTTGCGATTAGGTTGTAGGTGCGTTTCTTCACTGCCGTAGTATCGCCTATCTCCTTGCACAGCTTGTCGGTGTTTGCCTGCACTCTCGCCCAGGCCGCTCCGTGATCCGAGTCCATTTCGAGTAGTATGCCTCCGTTGCGTTGTCTCGTCGCCGCTCTGATTTGTACTCTCGCTCCTGCTAGTTGTTTGAGTTTTTCGTTGATATCGGTCTTCATTTCTCTGTCTCCCATTTTTCCTAGTGTCGATTCTGTAGGGATTCCTTCCAACATTATCTGCCTTCTTCTGATGCCGTGCCTGGCAAGTAACTTTGGGTCGGCGTCGGGTTGGATGCGAGTGAGCATCTCGCTATACGTGGGAGGTCGTCCGTGATCCGGTTCGGGGGTTGTTCTCTGTTCCGCTGGTCCCTTCGCGCTGTCTGAGTTTTTGGCGGCTTGGGTAAATATCTTCGTGGCTTCCATTAGTTCCTCTATTTTGGAGTCGACCTTCGTATTAATGTCCGCAATTAGTGCCTGAATATCCGTGGTGAAGTTGTCAAGTTCGGTTTGAAATCCGTCGTGGTAAGTTTTGTCTGCGACCTGCGATTCTACGTCCTCCAACATGTATGCCAACGATTTGATAGCGTGGTAAACCGGTTTCGGCAGGGAGCTTGTAATCATTGCTATCTGGTGTAGACATGTCGATGCCAGGCTGGTCGTGAGAGGCTGTCCCGCAGGTACCAATAACAGCTTGCTCTCCAGGTATTCCCGGCCTTCCTCCGAGTCGGTTATCTCTCGTTCGGGGTCTTCTATCGATTGTTCCGTGCCTGAGTCTCTAGCGTTTGTGTTTCTCGTGGTGGGGCCTTTGGTTCTCGTTCCAGAGTTGTTTTTCCCGGTTCCGCTGGCAGTTCTGTCAGCCCTTCTTCGGGCGTTCAGCTGATCCATTTTGGGTGATTTTCGTGCTTCTATTGCTGGAATTAGGCTTTGCTTGTGATGTAATAGTCTAGTTCGGTTGGAATAATGTGTCTACGCTCTACTTATTCTGCTGGGTTTCCTCCTGAGGCTCTCTTTGCTAGCCAAGAGCGTGGGAGAGTTGGAGCAAATGCAGGTAGCAGATCAAGAAGCGTCTGAATCTGTCGTACACGAGGTTACAGGTACGTTCGTCATATTCCATCATTATGGATTCAGATCTTGAATTAAAGCGCAGTAATACTGCAAATGCATTTCACCGACTTCCTTGTCGAGTTTCTTTCCGCCATTTTTAAACTTGCAATGAACCTCAAGTATAAGACTGTGCCGCCGTCTCCTTGTTCTATGGCACTATCACTACAGCTGAAAGTCCCAAATTTGTGGATGACTTCAGCTCGAATACTTCTCCTGTTTCTCTTATTCTAGTCTGTGACCGATGGAGAGTTATCTCTTAATTCGATCGTGTTTTTTCCGTAAAGGCATCTCAGTTCTTTTCTCCTCGGCCACAGAAATAAACAGCTAGATCTCTATCTCAGGCAACTCCCCTCAAAGTTGGAAGCTTTTCTCACAAGAGGATTTGGATGGTGGACACATGTTGCACCCAGGTTTCCCAGAGCGACTGCTTCATTTTTTCTTAAAGGGATAACAGGTTCTTTCCATCAGAAGGATCAGCAGAAATTTTGACGTAGTGTCATGCCAAGCGCATGTTTACTTCTTCAGTTTACCTCTTCTGGAGCGTCTTGACGCTTGAGATCAATTTAAGCAACCAGAAATCTTCTCTCGCTGTGTGCCTTGCGCCACCTTTTTGGATTGCATCCGAAAGCCATTTTCGGAAATCTTTTCCATGGAAGTTTTGGAGAGAGTACCTTGGCTGCTATCTCACCCGAAATTCATAATCAAGATCCTGGAATGTCTTTCGATGCGTAAGTTGACCTTTTCCGTAAAGTTGATACTGAATTCACATGCATAGCCTAGGATTGAGTGAAGCTAATTAATATTATTTCTCTCTTCCACCTGCCTTGCAATCTGCCCGTCATCATTACTACTGGGTGACGTCAAGTCTAACCGATTCAGTCCATTGTTGAATACCGGTGCCGCCTGCCTCGACGGCGTCGTGGACGTCGTCATAGACTTCGGACCCGTCAAGGACCCGTAGCATATTGACTTTTTCCGAGAAGTAGTTACCTGTTTTTTTTTTTATTCAATTGTTTTATGCCGTCCTTCGAAGATATGATGCACCCACTATGTCTCCTTGAAGGTGATTCGACAGTACATATTCGAAGTGCGAGATATTGCGGGTGCCTTACGCTTGTGATATATTTAGCGTAAATAACACGTGTTACTCTCGTTCTTACGTCATGATCATCCGCCTTTGTTGACTCCCATCACCTCGAGCGTGGCTTTCTGAGTTTCTCGTACTGGGAGTGACAATAGCGGTTTCTATGCCTTTACGTCGCTGAGCTCTTCTAAAAGTCGTGTAGTATGTGTCACAATTCATACTACACTGGGGACATACGCAACTTCGCAGGACAGTCGGTACGTGGGATACCGTTTTTGTTTATTGTCTTGTACTTACTCATGGCTGCTTGTTGTCTTTTGCTAGGTAGAACCATTCACTTCGTCGTTACTATGGCATTAGAGAGGTTCGGCGACCTGTCGGTCTTCAAGCTGTCATGCTGGCATCCTCGACAGATGTTCAAACCCCGCGACCTTATACGGTTTACGTCCACCTCCAGGACGCCTTGTTCTGTGACGAATCGTCCCTCTCTTACGCTTATCCCAGCACACGGGCTCCATGGTTACTTTGCTGTCTTTGGTACTATGCCTGGCTCCCTTGGCTCCTTGTAAAATGCTTCTTTATATGTCGGCTTCGAGAGTCTTACCCCGCATCTCCATCTATTGTCTACTATCCCGGCCACTCTTCCGGGCCTTCTACAGTACCTGCATGTTACGAACAATTAAGAATCTCCTTGAAGGAGGCTCCATGACGGTGAGAGTGTCTTTGTGTTGTATGCTGCGGTCCTGATTCCGTTCCGTTTTTTTCTCAGATCATGATAACTAAATCTACAAGAAAACTACGCGGAATGTTTTACAGGCAAACACCGAATTCTAATAACACCACAGCTACTAGGAGGTTCTCTAGTTTAGAACGATGGAAGTCTCGGATTCGTTGCGCTGGCCGCGCCTTTAAAATATCAAGCATAATGACGCCCCGGAAGTCAAAGTCTTCACCGAATGTCTGTCCCCCTTTACTGAGACAACAGGCTGTCCCTCTCCCTGAGCTCTCGGAATTATTTTTTGACGAAGGAGACAATTGGGATGGAGCGTTGCAGGGAATGAATGCCATAGAGCACGCTTATATGGATCCTCCCCTTGAATGTTCTGTACTTGACCTACACGAGCCAACGCCCGATTTACACCTTTCCACCGGAGCATTTTGGGACGATTTTGGGCCCAGCATGATGTACGAGTCGGACGGTGAACGAGATGTATGGCCGCGTACGGGTTTTGCGAACATGGAACCCCTCTTTCATAATTGCATGCTCGGTCTATATTGCCCACCCTCAATATTCGACCTCCCTGATGAAGTGCTTGCGGAGATAATCGAACTCCTCATGTTGAACGAGCTCAAATACACGAAGTCGACCCATCTCCTTCTCCTCAATATTCGTCAAGTGTCGCCTCACTGGCGATCAGTTGCGGAACGCTTAATCCGCAGCCACCTAATAGTCGGCCCCGATTTCTTTGAACACGCCAAGCCTGACCTGGTGGAGTGGTACAGCGGGTGGAGCAGGCAACATTCACTGTTCAAAACGGTCGCCTTTCATGTTCCTCCAGACTCAGGCTGCAACCAGGACGACCTGCTCATCTTCTGGCACGCGCTTGCCCGATGTATCAGAGGGGATATCTCAGTTGACTCTGAGATCGATGTAACTCACTTAACGCCTCACAACAAACTCGATTTACTTGAATTTTCTTGGAAGTCACGCTATCTTGGGATTCGTCAAAATTTGTCTTGCAGCCATCTTCCCCCTATTAATCTTCGTCAAGAAATCTCATGGTCACAGCTTACCTTCCTCTCCCTCGACTGTCCTCTCTCTTTGGCGGATTGCTACTATGTGATGTCGGCAGGGTGCCATACGCTCCAAAGTACCTCACTCTTCAAGGTTGGCTACCCCCTACTGTCGGAACTACAAGACGTTATTCCCAAACTCCCCTCAATCCCACGCGATTCAGAGACGGTCGTTCTCTCTCAGCTTATTTCCATATCCATTCATTCTCATATCAACATTCAGGGCTTGCTTGAACTCTTCTCATTCCCTCGCTTGGTGAATGTGGAATTACACGCTCTCCAGGACCATCCTCTACTGAGCAACGACTTGGAGACTTTCAAGATTTCGGCAGATCTTTCACTTCCGTGGGCCAGTCTGCTTAATTTATCCCTCAAGAACGAAAGTTATCAATGGCGCTGTCCCGTTGGTCTGGTGCTGACCAAATGCGATAAGCTTCAGCGCTTTGAATGGCAAGGCCACTCCGGAGACTTTTCCATTCCGAGGCTTGGTCAGTCCCATTCATATCTCTCCAATCTCGGCACATTAGTTGTTGGGTGCGAGGCACAAGAATGCAACTCTCTGCTATGGTTGTTACGGTCTCCGTTATATTGCCCAAGCATCCACACAGTAACCATTCCGTCGTACTTGTCGTTCACGGCTCGCTCGCTAGATCTCCTCGCGTCTGCGGCATGCATTACAATCGACGAACCCATATATGTTTCACAACTTATAACGTTACTGATTTCTCGCTGGAGTTCTATCGAGACCGGCAAATTTACCTTAAAATCGGATGACTGCACCCCAAGCATTCCTGAAGAGAATCCAGAGAACAGTGTGACGTGTCCAAGCCTTCGGAAGTTTAGCTTGTCGTCCGCTGTTAAGCTCACCTCTTTGTGGAATGTCTTAATCGCACCCGCTCTAGACACAATTAATCTTTCTTTCAAAGGAAAGGATTTATTCTACGTAGAAGAGCTGCGGTCTTGCCTCAGTCGCTCTGACAGGTCAATTAGGTCGTTCTCTGACGACTACCCCAAGAATGGCTTTGACAGATATACTTTCACTCTTTCGAAATAGCTTATTGTCATATGTATGTAATACCTACCATGGACGTCGTCAAGTGTACTTTACAACTTACAATAAGAGTTCTACGGACTGGTGGTTACGCTCCTGGCTAATAATAGAAGTAGTCACGCTTAGGTTTATTGTTATTTGAACCCACGATGCCATGTCGCCAACGTCAGGCAATTGTTTTTACTTTGCGGCTTCGACAATTCTTACAATTAGCGGAGCTGAATAAATTCAGCGGCAAGGTCTCAATCCTTATTCTTTCTTTTTCCACCGACAGAGACGCTGGGCGGTCCACGACGTCGAATTTTTCCTCTGCAGCAAGTATCTATTCCCTAATTTCGATTCCGGTACTGAAAGAATCTAAAACTATTCAGGATGCATGTAAACGATCTTCCGGTGGAGCTCTTGTCCGAAATTTTTGCATTTGCGACTTTCGAGAAGCGTCTTGCACCCAATAATCTCAATACCAGTCACCTTCTGGTTTTCTTTCACAAAAAATCGGCTCCATTTAATCTAATCCATGTCTGCCAGCATTGGCGGATCGTCGCACTCTTACATCCTTCGTTATGGGCCTATCTTGATGGAACACAATACAAGGCATTTCAGCCGTCTGTTTCAGCCGTGGCTTTTTGGCTCCAATGTTCACGTTCTGTCCCCTTACGTTTCCGAATATCCTCCAGGAACGACAAAACCAAATCTTTATTTAATCCCCACCATGCCCGTCAAATGCTTCTACTTTTCTCCCGACACTTATATAGATGGACCTCTCTCTCTCTCGAGGCTGGGAACGACCTGGCGATAGACTTTCTCGCAGTACTGAGAGAAAGCGGTTGCCACCTTCCCCCGCTGGAGGCTCTTGAAGTTGAGCTGGGGTGCGGCGACATAAAGGAATGCATTTCGGAAGAACTGGCCGCTTCTTTCTGCAATATGAAGACTTTGCGCCAAATATATTGGGTGAACGCTTGGGGTCACGCTCTTCCTCGCTTGCCTTGGGGACAATACAATACCGTCTATAATAGGTCCTCTTTCACACCCGAAGAGATTCTGGAGTGTGTTGCTCAATGCACCTCTTCCAAGTCGATATCCATACAGGGGTTGGAGATTCTGGAACGCCCCATAATGTTGTCCAACCTACCTCATACTTCCCTCATGCACCTGACCTCTCTGACCCTCGATCAGAGCTCTGATCCTTTGCCATTCCTCTCCTGTTTTACTCTCCCAACGTTGCGCCACCTGGAAATCAGGTTGTATCAACGAGAGTTTCGACTTCTAGAGGAATTTTTACAGCGATCGAAATGCCCCCTCCAGGACCTTACCGTAATTGACACAACACTGTCAGCTGTCGATGTGGCCAACTTTTTCAACCTTCAAGGTCTTCAGTCGATTAAGAACGTGAAACTTGTTCCAACCCACAGGGAGGCAGAGATGGTTCGATTTTTGAAATATTTTGAAGGCACCTGTGTTCGTCTGCCTCCTCTTATGGCTTGGCGGGAATCAATTTCAGAATGGCCACTGCTGATCGGTTGGAAGGAGAACAATCTTCATAGAGTCAGATACCTACTAAAAAATGGGAAGCTAACGACAAGATGAATCGCGGGCGAAATTCTAATGACATAATTATATGCCTGGCATTCGAGGCGCCTGGTATGTGCTCGAAGCGGGAGAGCTAACTAAAATGGAGAATAGGTAGAGAAATAAAAATATTTTTTCTTATGCCGTCCAACATACTTTTTACTTAGTTTTATTTTGTGCCTGTCAAGCATAGAGTAAATGACCTCTATCTCAAACACCTGGACCCTTTCCAATGCCGGTATAAGGCTCAGGCGTGCTTAGGTTAAAGAACATTACTTTCTCAAAGCATCCGGGAGGAGTGTCCCTTCCAACAATAGTCGCTTATAATTATATTCTTTTGACAGTAACACTGACAACGTCGAAATCCTAAGTTCGCCTCTTTGGAGACAAGTGGAAAATGAATGAATGAATGTCGGCTTCCTCTGCATGGAAAAAATGTGACCTTTCAACAAACGCCAGTCTATAGTATGACTGCACTTGCTTTTTAAATAGATCAACCAATGTTCCTTAAAGAGGACTATTCTCTAACTATCCTAGGAGTGTGCATACCACAGCAAATAGCATATAGTTGCTCGTCGCAGTGCTGCGTAGTATATTTAATTCACCACTGAAAGGGTAGCGTCGTTATTTGTAACATAGCCCGGATTACAAGTAGGATAATACATCTAAGCCGCAATGGAGACTAAGACGACAAATAAATAGATGAACAGACAGTAACATCTATGCCATGATTAGAAGACGTAGCAACTCATGGTCCCAAGGGTAGCCCAAGCACCGAGGACTAGCACACCGGACCGTAAGATGGAAGCAGTAGTGAAATCCGTAGCAGAACTGGTTGTCAGAGCAGCAGTGTTTGTCGATGAATTGGAGGAGGTTGAGGTGGTCGGCAGTGTACTAGTATCAGCACTGGTTGCGCCTGAGGATGAAGATGGGATGGTTGCGCCTGCACTCGTGTTGGCAGTATTTGAACCGTTTGAACCGGACGTCACAGTGGTGCTATTTGAACTGCTCGAGCCGGGGTCCGCAGTGGTACGGCTGTGTATGAAAGGCGTCAACTCTCACCATGAATAAGAATTGAATAAAAAAGGCCCACATGAAATTGATCAACGAGAACACGAGTATCTTGCCATTTGGGTCGGTCGTCATATTACGATTGGGAGATGGTCCTTTTACGGTAAGCGAGATGGTGTGTTGAGCAGTGGGGTCGAGGCCGCTCTTCCCGAAGAGCATTCCACAAGTAAAGCCCAGAGAAGGACGAACACCATCAACATCTGTGGCTTGGCCGTCAAGCGTGACGGTATAAATGGGAGAGATGTCGTTGAGGCCAGAATTGATATATATACCAGAACCTTCAAGGTAACCATTAGACTCTATCTTGAATATAAATGCGTGTTTACCACGCACCTTGGAACGTGAACGATGCTCCTGCCTTTCCGTCTAAATTTTGGCTCATAGCAACACTCGAGGTACACTGGGTTGGGAAATTGTAACACCCTGCTTGACCGGCCTGTATATTCCCATTCGCATCGACTTTGCATATAGAGGCGTCACCGGTCCCCTGTCCTGAGTACTGAAAGGTCAGACCAAGGTCAGTCGGTTGTCATGGTTCAAAATAGGTAAGAAACGTACTACTATCGCGGGGTCTGTGTCGACCACGGTAACGTTTGTATCCGCAACAACTCGAGTAGCAAGGTAGGCAAGAGGCGCGAACAAAGCAAATTTTGGGCCTAACATAGTGTTTGTAACGACAGGTCGGAGGAAATTTAAACGAATGTTGGGTATAGATGAAGAGCTAATAAACGATGCAATGGAAAGAAAATGTGTAGACACCTGCTTATCTATGCAATCAAATTCCGCGTGCGCGTACCCGTGAAACCCGTAAGGTCACAAAATGTAACAATATTGTGTGGTTGTGTTTGTTCCTCAGGGCAGTGTTTTCACGACTTTTTTCGCGCGCTGCGTTCAATCTGCACATTGCCTCCGTCTCGCTGACACTCCAATACTCTGCCAAGAACGACCATTTAAAAATTCACTGAAACTGGATTTATAACGCTGAAGTAAACGCACCCAACTGACCCAACTGAGGTCAGAGCTCGGAAGAATCGTACTTACTAGGTTACTTGCCTTGCTATGTCAACGTTCTGAAATTAAAATAGCATTCAGTCCAATTCAAGTGGACCGGAAGTAGTGAGAGGATGAGCAATATGACAATATCATCGAACTCAAGGCCCCGACAGTCTCATTTCCATCACAGGAAAATTGCCCTGGGTGTAGCGACAATTAGCAATCAACAATCGACGGACTCAGATCCTATTTTAATTTCTGAACAAAGGAGCGACGAAAGCTACTTGAGGCTGATGAACTAGCTAAAGGCGCTAGTTATTTACAGTTCAACGCGAGTCAGACCGACTCATAATACCTAAGCACACTTATTAAAAGTATAAAGCCGAGATAGGACTCCTAGAATAATCAGGTGTGGCTGTTGCTGGAAACTGGAGATAAGAGGTGAGCACATTAAGAAATGAAGTTGGACGGTTAACAAGGAGTGAAGAGTAAATTGTTGTATTAATTCTTTGTCCTCCATAGAAATTCCACAAATGCCGAAGACTCAGGCATAGAAGATTCCACGGAAATGCCCTGTCGAAGAAGTCAGTGAGAGTCAGAGGGAAGAAATATCGAAAATTAAAAAATGCAAACTCAGGGAACAAGAAAGACATCTTGAGGTTTCGTTCCTTTACTCAACGTCAGAAGAAGCACAGCCGGGATGGGAACCTGATCATAAACACTATTACATGTTAATTTAAAAAGTTACACTGTGTTCGTACGCAAGTACATCATAAAGTCCTTAGAGTCTGTGTTGATTTGGGTATCATTCCTGAAAGGCGGAGCATCAGTAATCGTGAAGAAAGGCAACCAACTCGACTGACATCTTATCTACTGAGAATATTCAAATAAACCGTCGAGGAACATCCTATGCTTGTCGGATTATAAGGCTCCGATCGCTCCAATCTCTTGTCCGTTCCGCACAGTTCTTAATCATTTCCTCGTAGTTCGTCATGGCAGTTGTCTTCGTGTGAACTGTGAGGACAGCAGTTACCAACTCCTCCCTCGATTTCTTGATTTGGCCAATGATCCCTCTTTCAAGAATAGGCCAGAAACGTGAACCAAGCATGCGGATTATTACATCAGAGTCGACGGTGGGACCACAATGGGTAAGACCGAGATGACGGAGTTTGGGCATGGAAGGCGGTTTGTGGAATGGCTGAGTAATCGAAAGCGGCCAGGTCAGAGCAGAGAGAACTTCGTTCGTAACATCAGCTCCGGCGACGACAAAAGTTTCAAGGGCCTGAAAGACGTCGAGTTCGATCCAGCTCGCCAGGTCGTGGGCAGGCAGGTGAGGAAGCCGAACTATGAAGACCTGTAGTTGACAGCCCGAACGTCTGAGCATCCACAGTACTGAGGGGCAATCTGAAACGTTGATCCTGTCGATTTCGAGACTCTTCAAAGATGGGAAGGTGCAGAGGTCAAAGAAAGCTGATAGGCCATTGGTGGACTTCACCTCTAAAGTTTCGAGTTGAGGCAACGTCACGGGAAGGATTGAAAACGTAGCTGTTGCTTCCAAGGTGATGCGAAGCTCCAACAGGCTGAGGGAGGCGTATACGGTGTTAAGAAAACGGTCAATACGAATAGGAACCGCAAGGTGGAGGATTTCGATGCGTGGGCCAAAAACATGAACAGGGGTGAAGGTGATTTCCTCCTGTTGAGTCGCCCACACAAGTTCCTTCAAACTGTCGATACGGTTGAGCGACCGCCACATGTTATCAGCCAAATCTGCCTGCATAGGTTCCTGAATTTCGATAATGGCACTCCGCATAATGGAATGGGGTGATCTTCGCAGCTCAACAAGCTGGGCTGCAAGCAAACGCGCCGCTTCACTTTCAAAGAAAACTTCAACGGTGGCCCATTGCTGAAGGTGTTTTCCAAAGAGATGAAGGAGTTCCAACGTGACTTCGATTTCTTCTTCAGACGGAGATTCGGATTGAAGAATCATGATGTCAAGTTCATGATTGCGGGCGAATGACAACCAGAGCTCGGTCCTATTGACGTGCCGTTTATTAGGATTGAGTATAGCGATGGATTTCCACATGGCCTTGGTGTTGTGTATTATGCTTCGCCAACGCCGACAGACCTGACTGAGTGGAAATGGGGTGTTCTGGTTGTACCCTGAGATGACTGGAGTACTAGACATGAACTTCTCGTCGAAAACGGGTACCGAATGCGAGTCTTGTGGGACAATGGTGTATAGAAAGATTTCCGCCAAGACGTTGTTCGGAAGACGATTGATAGGAGCCTGCTTTGAACCAAGTAGATTAAAACCTAAAAAAATCACACTTCAGTAAAGGAAAGTTGGATGGCATGACAGAAGTCTACTGACTGCCTAACCGCATTGAATGCAGAAAGGTTGAGATGTTTGCCACCGCTGTAAGCCATAATTCAGCCATATGTGTATGCATAAAACGCTGTAACCCACTGAGTGAAGGCATATTCAACCTGGATTCTGAAGGCTGCAAAGATGCCACGCGAAAGGAGAGAATTTTCTACATTTATGTACGCCTTCAAGAAAACGTGTGCCATATAACAAGGTCGTTAGGACGCAACGAATACTGGGTAGCATAGGCGATCAACCATAAGAAATGGCATTTTAGGAACAAGGCAAGTTCGGGTCAAGTTCAGGTTCTTATAGTTGCCGTTACTATTCACGTGACTCGGATTCTGACTAGGCCTTCGGGTTCTATTCTAGTGGTGGCGGCGGCGGCTCGATAGAGGAGGAAGAAGAAGAGAAGGAATCTTCCTATGGATAGGGGTCATAATGGCCGTTGGTCGATGTTCTGATGAACAGGATGGTTGGCATCCTCGCCAACGCCCTCGACCTTTCTATCTTCTGAGAAAGACGCGTCATCACCCACCTATTCTATTCAGTTGAGGCTTTGAGGAAAGAAGAAGTGTGATACCCAACGACGGCGGTGGCGATGATGAACACGACGCTTCGGTCTTCGATGCAGACACTGAGAGCCATGTCATTCACGGCATCTAGCCTGGCTGATGCCTACTGACATTCTGGGTTCTGAATTCAAGTCCTTGGAAGACGGTCATTCGGATTTCCATCTGCTGCTGAACAGGGATGAACACCCCCGCCTCGATCATTCATGCAGCTTTTCCCACTCCGACGCCTGCTTGTCGCTCCCGATCGGCAGTAGTCTATCCATAATCCTTTCGGAAGGATGCGTCTCCGCCCGGTCTCCAACGGCTTGAGGACAGAAGAACATAACGATGTCCTCTCCTCTGCATACTGAAATCTGCTGCCTGCTTCCTGGATATGAAGTGAACCAAGGTGAAGCTGCAGGAAACGCAGCAAACGCAAATGCAACCATAGACACAGACGCAGAAGAGGAGAAGGAAGAGCGAGGGTTCATTAGGGCCATCTTGATAACCCTTCTTGTCTACTCTATCCACTTTAGCTCTCGCTATCAAACCCTTGGGTCCTGAGTTTGCCTTTCATCGTCATCGTCATCGTCAACTTTGCCCCTCACCATCTTCATCTTCATCTTCATCGACATCGCCTCTGAATCGGCCCCCGCCCCCATCTCCGTCTCCGTCTCGACTGTATCCTGATCCATCCCGCGTCGGGCCATATGTAAACATACTTTAACGGTCGGGAGGATCCAAGCAAGCAGCAAGCGAAGCCGAAGGTCCCCGTCGTTCTCAGAGTCACAGTGTGTCCCGAGAGCATCGGCGTGGAGGGTAGCGATAGCACTAAAGCAGGGGAGTAGGAGCCATATGACAAACCAGACAAGCTTGAAGTGTTTGGTTTGCCAGGTGTGGGTGAGGGTGTGGGCGGGCGGGTACATGGTAGTCGCCTGAGCCTTCCCGTGAGGGGGGGGCTAAATGCGGTGAGCAGTGAGTACTGAGCTGATCGCTGCTGGTGCTGGTGCTGGTTCTGATTATATTGCTCGTGTTTATGCTGATGCCGACATCGGCACCGATCCTGAGTTCATGATAAGTCCTCAGTCCCAGCCATTTTTCACAGAGAGTAGAATGGAAGTGGAAGCGTGAGCCCAAGTCCAAGTGGAGTCGAAATGAGCTGAAGTGCAACCGACAAACAATCTGTCTGCAATCAAAGCAAAAAGCTTTCGCCCAATACATCGCTGCTGAAACCAGAGTCACCACGAGCCAATAGACCCCTGCTTGAATAACTCGCGCTGCTGCTGGTTCTCCTAGCAACGCGTTCTCTCCGTATACATATAACGCAGAGCGGATAGTGTGGGGCTGATGCACATAAAATGAGTTAGAAAAGGAAACATATGCGAAAGATAAGAACTCACGCTGACTGTATAATACTCTTCAGCAATATATAACATTTTTCTAACATTGCCATCCACGGGGGAATGGAAGCGGTGGTAATATTGTGGCGCCAGCCCGAAAATGACCAGTGCACCACCAGCGCACTTGTGGGCTTCGTCCTTGTACGCAACATCCAGAAGATGCGCGACGATGAATTCGCGGCATTTAATCTAGAGGTGTGTTGCCTCAGACACGCTCCCGAAGGTCATAAAGCGGCAATCAGCAGCGCTGACGAGACAATAAGGGTTACTTGAGCATTCAACAGGACGGGCGGAAGGTGTGAGTTTCCTATGGTGAAAAGCGTTATCGTCAGAGAGAACAAGGACTGCAAAAAATTAGAAATCACCTACAGTTAATTTCATTGAACATTCCTGATCAACAAAAGATGAAAGGAATGGATAAGCTGCCACCAATTAGAATGAAAAGGAAAGAAGATACGAACTGAAAGAATTAATTAGCCCCAATATTTCGTCAACGTTGAGTTCATGGAACTGATTGAAAGGTATATCCTTGGCTGACTCGGGATCGTCATAGATGTTAGGAGTCAACTTGAAGATCTTTGTCCTGACCCACATTTGGCATTTGGGCACGTCGCTCGCCAGTCGCTCGACGCTGGCAAACGCACACGTGATGGAGTAACACGTTACGCGACGCGTCCAGCG